>DWEH01000934.1:0-10284 GCA_018245815.1 Apyrrothrix aesculapus
CTATCCTTACAGACCTGCCGTGCTTCTTCCACATTCATTACTCTCTTCATACATGCACGCCGGTTTCGGAGACTTCTTTTTAGTATACAAAATAAATTTACGTTTAATAATTATTATGTATAAGTAATTCATAGGGATATAATAATTTTTATTATTGATGGAAATTTCACGTCGTTTCATTTCATAAATGGGCTTCAACGTCAAAATTTGTTAATAGTTAGCTCATCTTAGCTCACATACAACGTAAATCAATTATCTTTTATTATGAATCCTTCGGATGGTCTTTCTAGATAGCCAGACTCACGATCCTCAAATATGATTACAAATATTACCACCTCCTTAATATTACACATATTATATGCAAACGGTTACTGTGCATACACATATTACATGACGTCGGTTAGTGTGATCGCTTCCGTCGCTGTGGTCGGCAGACGAGGAGCCGCTGGGCGGCATCGAGAGCGAGGAGGAGGCGGACGTGGCCGTGGCGGCGTGCGTGGCGCGCGCCGGCGCCGCGCCCGTGGCGCGCCTCACCGACATGCGGCCGTCGGCGCCGCAGCACTCGCGCCTCGAGTACTCGTACGGCGCCGTGCTGGCGGCCTGGGCCGGGCCCGCGCACTGGCGCCTCAAGAACAACCGAGGTGCCGCTTTTACCTACATCTACTACATTGTACCTCGACGGCCCATGGACGGAAATGTTATAGTGCGCTTAAATAGCGACAAACTATTGGGTTTTGGCCTTAATTGGGTGCGTCTAGTTTCCTGCTCGATACATTTGGAACTGTGGCAAAGTTATAGATTTGCCTTATTAGACGATTATCATACGGTGCCGCTTACGACCGCGGAGGGCGGTTGCCGTGGAGCGGATTTTGTAGGTGTGCACTGCGGATAGAAGTGGCTTCCTCGCAGATCGATTTGGACCACTCCGGCCCACATGTACCTCACCGCACCGATTCCCGCAATAATGCACATCACATTCGCCCTCGTGTGCAAAGCGCCGCCGCGGTGCGCGGCTGACCGCGCGGAGGGGCGGTAGCGGCGCGGACACCTCTGGTACGCACTGTGAGATGGCTTGCGGGTGTTAGGTATTGAAGGATTCATACAAGCCAATGGATCGTTCACCGCCGACCGCGGCGGAGCGCGACGCCGTGTAATCATCGCCTTAGCCTTTAATATGGTTTAATACTCGACATTCAACTACTTCAAATGCGTTCCAAAACAAGAAAACAGTCAAAATAATTTAACACGACCCATAGCCCAGTAGTTGACTGTTATAGATTGCGATCTGGAATCGCGCCGTGGTCCAACTGTAACAGTAGTGCTTCACGCATTCAAAGAGAGAAGTCTCTCTCAAACATTACAATATCTATTTCCGTGCCAACTGTTCTGGTAACTATAAGTACCATTTAAGAGGACACTTTCAGTCTAAAAGATCACAAATGTAAGGCTATATAGGTCCGTGTAACGTGAAGCACGGTGCAATCTATCAGCGACATAATATGTCAAGCTTTCAAATTCTTAGATGAAACGGATAATTTAATTCAATAGCCTCTTTTATTATGTTTACTTCAATTGATGCGTATATTCTTCTTTCAGCATCGAAACTGTCCGAACGCACGCAGTCCTCCGCTGGCCGGCTGACAATGGAAAGCAAGAAGCCGACGCGAACGAAACGACAGTTGGATTTCCTTAACGTAGGCCTAGCTTTCGACTGCCGGTCGGAGCCGGCGGGGGACTATGAACCCACGCAGCCAGCGAAGATCATGATCAGTAGGAAGACACTGGCCACAGGCCACACATGGAATGAGACCAACTTTAAGACGCCTATTGATAGGTATGCATAATATAATATCTTGGGACATCTCCACACACGACCATCTGATCCCAAAGTAAGCGTTAAGCTAGCTTGTTTTATGGTAACCGGACCGGATTATAACCTTCATATACATATAAATATACTTATTTAGATTTTTTTTACACCCAGACACAGAACAAATACTTGTGCTCATCACACGAATGTTTTTTCCGGGTGGGAAACGAATCCAGGTTCACTAACCACTGCGCCAACGGAGCAGTCATATTCTTAGAATGTTTCAAAGTTATAGTGACTTTTCAGGTTGAATTTTTCCCTGTAGAAGTATCAGTAGGTTGTTTCATATCAGAAGTATCAATAGGGATTTCATTAATGCGATATTCCATTAAACTTAGTGTTCAGAGTAAATTAAACATCTTTCGCTACCACCTCACGGAAGGCACATACAAAAATTTACAATAATTGGAGCAGGCTAAAATATGTAATACAATATTTCGGAATTGCAAAACAAAATGACTTGAAATAGGATTGTCGCCCACGGAAGTGCTAATGCACTTCGAAGTAACGGATTTAAAATTTGTTCATGATTTTTCAGGGGTCTAGACGAGTCACACTTCCGCAAGTTGTTCCTCCGGCAGAACGTGATGCTGGTGCGCAAGCGGGACCTGCAGCTGCACCTCGATAAGCAGAAGGAGCCAGAGCCCGTCGTTGTCGACGAAGCGAAGGATTACGACTACAATAATGAGAATGATGCCTCTTACTGCACCAACCACGTACCTGTAAGTACACGTCGGACTGGCTTAAGAAAAAATGTGAAAACTAGATGCCAGAAAAGGAAACTTTATGTTGGGTTTTTGAAGGCTTTGTAGCCATAGAGATAATATATAGATAGAGTAAGCGAGCTATACGCGCGTATGGAAGTGAAAATGTTCCGTTGCTAGAAAGAGAAAGAACATGCATTTGGTAATAATTAAATGAGCACTACTTTAGCAGGGAATTTAATTTTTTGTTATAGTAGAAACGTAAAAAAAAAATATTTGGTCCTATAATAAGACGTTGCTTTGATGATTAAAGCAACAAAATTAAATGGAATATTAAATTACCTTTAAAGTAAATATGAGTAATCAGTAAAACAACCTGGGAATAATTCTGCAAAACGCTTCTGCAATTATTATTCCATACTCAAACTGAGGCTTTCTATGTTTTCTTGCTGATATAGGTCCCAGGTTCATTGATGTCCGTATATCGCATATATGTGAACATGTATTCAGATGTAAAATAATTCGTCCGTTTGCAGGAAGGCGACGAGTGGGGCAACGACGACGCGGCGGCGGCCAGCGACCCGCACGACGCCGCGCGCGCGCCCGCAGACGACTTCGGCGACCTGCTCGAGCCTCCCACTAAGGTCACCACTGGAGTGCCATTCACCACCCCGTCACTGTCCCAAGGGCAGACCCCACTACTACGTTCTACGCTTTCCTATACAGCATCAAACATTTTTATAACCGCCTTCAAAAATGGAACACTCCATTTGCACTTCAATTTAAATTGACATATTTATCTATCGGTTGCACTCACAGATTAAATTATGCGCTATGAATTCTAACAATGGATATTAAACATTTTCTAATGCGCTTTGTGGACCGTGTTTGCAATTTACAAACGTAACATCACGTCTGTAATCCCAGAAGAGGTAGACAGAGAAGTATAGTACACTCCCACGTTTTACCAGTTACGTTTAGGTCACGAATACGTGGTGAGTCTATTGTCATACACCGGGCAAAAATCCAGGCTCCGAGCCACTACTAGAAAATCCAAGTTAGAAAAATCTAAAAGTACCTGACCCGGGATATGAACCCAAGTCCTCTCGATCGGCAGTCGCACTTGCAACCAACACGACCAACGAGGCAGTCAAATTGGGTAGCAGTTGGATAAATATGTTTTAAAAAAACCTACTTTTCTTTTCTACAGGTTGCCAAGATATTTATACCCTACGCGATACGAGCAAAGAAAGTCGACATGAAGCAACTAAAACTGTGCACTTGGAAGATGCTTACAGAAAAAACGCCCAAAGGAGAGAAAGAAGACGTTACACAAACTACGTTCGTTGAGATCTACCGTCGTTTGCCGAACAAGTTGACACCGAACATGAGGGAATGTCTCAGTGTGCCATTAGCCTTACTGTCTATACTTCATTTGGCAAATGAAAAGGGGCTAATTCTTGAGAAAAAAGCTGAACTTAACGATATCGGTGTACTAGGTCTAATCAAGTAGTAGTTTAACGGGACAGTGACAATATTACGTTTTGTAAAAATATTTCCTCGCTTTTAATTACACTTTATAATATTGTGCATATAAATGATTATAATAAGCAATTTTTTAGACCGAAAGTATACCTAATATCACTCAATTTCCATAATGCAGTACATCTGTAAATATAATAGTTTGTATTGATGTTGTTGTATTCCCCTGGACACCTTGTACGTAGTTATCATAACTGTATGTTCAGATGTTTTGTGACGTATATTTTTTGCAGCCAGTTTTGCCATATTAAATATGTTAATATCTATAACACTAGTTTCTTTAGGCGAGCATGTAAGACGACTGATAGAAATAGTTGTTTGCATTTAATACTTGACTCTAATATGCGTTTAATATCTAGTTTTTTGTCTTATAACAAATGTTACAAACCAGTTAATTTATGTTATATTATTGTTTTCTGCATTTCCTTACTTATAACTTCTTAATAATTATATAAGTCGGTAATATAACTTTGATGTTTCAAGTTACAATCTTTAAAATGATTTTGTTTAATTTTGGTATGGAAACAACTTAAGGCCTGTTAACGAACACAGCTAACTAGAATACTTTTTCGAATCAACCTGCAAAAAATGAGGAAGGGTAGATTTTATAGAAATTATACTTGATTCTGGGCGATAGCAATCGTGGAACTTGGTCTTGGTACTAATGCTATTTGACTCAAAATTCAGAAATTGTTACTGTTTAAATTAATAAAGGGTTTATACAATGTAATTTCAACCCCCGTACATCGGTTTATTTAATTTAGAACTTGCATCCCATCCATGTCTCGTTTTAGGTAGCCAGCAACAGCAACTTCGTTATTGATCTAGTGGCAGCACTTTCGTCGTTGACAGGGTGTTGACAATACGCACAGATAAAATATTCTTATAAATGAACTACTTAATACCACAGATAATATATAGATAGAGTATGCGGGCTACAAGCGCGTTAGTGAAAATGTCCCACTGATAGAAAAAGAAAAAACATGCATTTGGTACTAATTAAATCGTATTAGATTGGCTTCTCATAATTGACGCGCGTAGTTGCTGGCGGATACAATAATTTAGAGAAACGAGAAACAAAATTCATTCTTTCTCTCTATCAACGAAACTACTTTTTACTTGACTCGCCTAGTCTATGTATATAATACCTCTATGCTTAATACAGTCAAAAGCACAAGGGTGTAAGCATGGATATTAGGAGAAAAGAAAAACAGGGTTTTAACATTTTCTTTTAATATAATAAAAACAGAATTGCAAACATAACTAGCTTGTTGTGTTATTAATATTTTAACGATTGTGGACCCAGCCAATTATGACCCCATGCGTTCAAAGCATCGAATTAAGTCTTCCTGTCCACTATAATTTATTGAATCCCTTATAATATAAATTGTGTAACGAAACTCACGTAGCAACTTTTAATATTTTAAAAGGCTCAAAAGCAGATCACCGTGATTTAAATAAACAGTGAAAATCAATCTTATAAACTATAAAAATGAGTATTAACAAAATAAGAACACATTCCCTGTTGTGGCGTTCGCACGGATATTCGGAGGAAGTGGGCGTGAAATGGCGAAAGCAATCGGCTGACTCGACAAAGTAACACCAGAGCGACACACGTTCGTCATTAACTGGAGACATTGCGACATCATATACTTTTTAGTAGATTCCCCGACAACGAACATTCCCCTAAGTCCGCTTTTATAGCTGTACAGTAAGAAGGGTAAACAGTGAATAATTTTAAAATATAAACGGTTTTGTTCACTCTTGCAAATATAACCTTCCGTAAAAAGAAACATCAGTAGAAGTGTAGAGAAGGAAACTTTATAACCGCTGCCGCATTCGGCGAAAATACCTGTCGTATGCTGCACAAAATGCACAATATAACGTCAGCGGGGCGCGCTTTGTGTGAATGTGACAAAAATGCGATGCACTGCACAAGTACTGTTGCGTGCCAAATAACCCATAGTAGATTTTGTAGTTTAATAAATTAATAGTTATTGCTTTATTTGTTATTAGTTTTACGTTTCAAGAATGCTCTGTCACGAAAGCTTTCATATTTTACGTCGTATTTTAAAAATGCTTTATAACGTTCATAAGAAAAAAGCTGGAGGACATCGGTTTGATTTTTAAGCGGTCTTTTACACTTAACTACGGTAATTTAAAGAAAGTCATATTTGCTGAATAGTCAGTGTATAAAATAATAACAAAAAAGATGGCATCTTACTTTAATTCTACTTGACTGTACGATACACAAGTTCCAACACTGTGTACTCAAAGCTGCCATAAAGTCTCGCGTTCACTTTATTCAACATCACAATCACTACAATGGATAATCCGTGTACATTATCACAAACATCAGTCAATCGATTTTCCGCAAATGCAGTAATACGGAAATTATTTTACACTATACGAGGTAATACAGACTCGTAGACTAATGGTTTTTTTATGGAAAAAGGATATATTTTGTATATTACAAAAGGATTATTTCATAAAACGCTTAATAGGCAGTTTCATTCTTTATTCACGACGCCACCAACGCGGTTTCTTTAATATCTGAAGTTTTATCAGTTTTCTCCAAATCATTACAAGCATTGGCTGTTACATTTTCATTCGTTTTTAGGGGAGAATGTGTTTTATTTATTACTTTGTCGTCATCATCACTCCCATTTTCAGTGCTTGTGTTTATGGAATCTTTAGATTCTTCTGTATCAGGCGACTTTAAAGTCTCATTCGAGTTTTTAATTGTCTCCGTTGAAATGTCTTTTTCAGGTGTTGATGTTGTTTTGTCACAAAATGTTTCTTCAGTTACTGTATCGTTTGCGTCAAGAAATTTTTCTTCAAATGACTTATTCTCTACAACTGTTTGCGTGCTTTCGATGCTTTCATCTAAATCAATATGTGATGAATCTAATTCGCTTGGTTCCTCCACTATATCGTTACTTTCTTTTTCAATATTATCTGCAGTTTGATTCTCTGAACTACAAACTTTGAGAATATTTTTATCCTCTCCGTCATCATTTTTAACTTGATTGTCCAAAGTGCATACATTTGGATCTTCATCAATGAGTTCTCTTTTAATATCTTCTATACTATTTTGGGTCTCAGTCTCTGAATTGGTTTTAATTGAGATTTCATTAATACCTTTATCTTCAACGTCTTCGTTTTCATTTGGTAATATTGTGTTAGTATTTTGGTTATTTACCACAGCTATTGAGTCTGTTTTGATAAAGGAAGTAAAGTCTACATGGTTTAAAAATAGTTTTACTAAGTAGGGCTCTTTAAGACTATCTAAAAATTCTATTTGGAATGTGGTGTCTTCCGCTGCCAGATCATTTAGTTTAGATTTTGCAATTTCCAGTAACGCAGAATCTTCAGTGAAAGCAGAAATATGACAGCATTTCGCCATAGGTTCCATTAATGCAAGATCGTCTGGTAATTTTTTGAATTCTTCACATTTAGCTTTATTACCATAATCTATAAATTGTACATGGTAGCCTACGTCGCAAAATTCCAAAATTCGGGCCCTATACCACTGTTCGTCTTCCGACCAAAATGCAGCACATATAGATCCAACTTTCAATTCAGTAGCGGATTCAAAATTAGTGGCATCGCTCAAATTATCTGTGATGTTATCGATGTCGGGAATTTTTTCTTGTAATTGGACGTAGAACTCTTCAAGTGTATTTACATAACAGATTTTACCATTACTACGCAAATCTTGGCCAACTGGGGTCGGTCTTTCGGTGGCAGGCTGTTCCTCGCACAATCCTACTAGTTCTTCAGTCACCGATTTTCCGTCCAGGTACAGTTCCACGATGGATATGTCTCCAGAAGCAATGAATTGCACATTAAAAATAGTAGCACCTTCCGCTGCCAATTCGTTAAACTTGATCTCTGATTTCCGTGACCAAGACTTAATATCCCGGGATTTCTGTAACGCGCATTTTCTCGATAACGCTGGTTTCACTTTCAGTTCATCGGGGAGACTGCGCAGCTCATTTGCAATTGAGGCGTTTCCATAATCCATGAATAATACTTCTGTTCCCTCGGAGCCGTCCACAATCACTTGAGCTCTATACCAAGCACCATCTTCGGGATATTTTGCTGCACAAATAACGCCCTCCTCTTTTGTATCAAGAGTGGGGAAGTTTTCGGCATCCACCATAGCAGCTTCCATAGCTTGCAACTCTGGTGCAGCCGTTTCTAGCTGTATCCAGAATTCTGACGGAGAATTTACATGACTAGCAAAACATGATGGCAAATCTCCACAATCATTATCCTCCGATCTCGTTGCATGCCCTTCCGAAACTAATTTGTCTGTTAAATTCTGGCCATTGACGAAAATATCTACATAAGTTGTCACATCTTTGAGTACAATCAAAGCGTCAACAGGAGCGGAGAGGTCTCCGACCAGTTGTGTGAAGTAATCAGAGGCGGGCTCCGTCCATTGGCCAGTTCCCGTGGGAATTGCGTTGACACTAGATTTTATTGCATATCGTTCAACTTTTTTCAAATTATCCGGTACAACCTTGATGAGACCTGGTTGGTTATCTAGAACGTCGGTGTTACCGTAGTCAATAAATCGAACGGTAGTAATGTCTGAATCGGAATCCAAAATTTCAGCGCGATACCATTGATCGTCAGCTAAATATTTCGCGACGCACAACGTTCCCATTTCACGATTTCCGATGTCATCGTATGAATCGGCATTTGCTTGCAAGTCAGCTTGGATTTCTTCTATTTTATCAACCTTATCAAGCATTTGCAGCCAGAAGTGTCCAGGGGTATCGATGTGGCTGATGTACACTTGTGTGCAGCCCTCGGGCAAGGAAATTGGTTCTATCGGAGTAGTTACTTCCTTTGGTTCCACAACTTCTTCACTGGATGTTATTTTAGGTGTAGCTAATTTATCATTCACTAATTTTATTGATAAATCAACGCCGTCCAGGTGCAAGCTCGCCAGCCAACCGTCGTTACCGAATGCCAGCGTAACTAGAACGTCTCTTTCGTTGACACACTCGGTTAATTTAGTCACTGCATCCTCTTGCAATGCGACAAGACCTAGGCTCGCGACAAGAGCGAGAGCGCATGGTTCGTAAAATTTGGAATCAAGTTTCTTAAGAGAGTCCTTAGATAAAGTTTCCGAGTTGCCATAATCTGGATATTGAACTTTAGTTTCTGAATCTCGCACAGTAACTATCGTAGCGCGGTACCAGTTGCCGTCGGATGATTTGGCTGCACACAATCCGTCCACTTCGAAAACCGTAAGAGCTTCTGGTGTACCTTTGAAAACAAAAAGCAGTTAATAGTTAATCATTTTGTCTTGGAACTTTTAAGAGTGGTTGTCATCATTGACACCTACCCTTTTCATAGAAGTTGTACAGTTCGTCCAGCAACTTGGATATTTTATTGCCGTCGCTGGATTTCTGCAGATAGAACTCGTTGAGGTTCTCGACGTGCGACATGTAGGCCATGCCGAAGTTGTAGTTGAACACGGCGCGCGTGCACAGCGGCACCACCTCGTCGTAGGCGCCCTCGTCCGGCTCGAAAATGGCTACCTTTTGACCACTTACGAAATCGTAAAGTGTCGATACAAGCCTGAAAAATTCACATGTTTTGTTTTACCAATAGTAAACAGACCTGTAGGCCAGTTGGTGGGTAAGTACTAATTATACACATTAGTTCGCATCTGATGCTAAAAATAATGACAAATAAAATAGGGACGGAATCCCTTAACGTAATTACTGCACCTGTCGCATGTCTTTTAATCATTTATTATCAGCATTACTTCTATAAACAAATACAATTAATGTAATAATGTTTCTCACTTGATTTCCTCCACATCATTGACATACACAATGATTTTCTTGCCAGTCAGCCTTTGCTTCATCTCCTCTAGTGACACGAGCGTTTTGGATTTTGATGTGTAGTTGTTGAGACAACATTCTAACGCTTGGTAATAGTAAACACTGAGCTCGGTTGGCAAAATCATTAGCTGAAACAATATAAAACTTTTTTTTCATATATGCCATGTATAAATATCAAAATAATCATGAAGAAGAATAATTACATACATACATACATACATATTCTCTCGCCAGGTCCCTTACGGGGTAGGCAGAGAGCACGGAGTGCCAAATATCCCTATCCTTACAGACCTGCCGTGCT
>DWEH01000935.1:0-10283 GCA_018245815.1 Apyrrothrix aesculapus
CAGGTCACACTTGCAACCACTTGACCAACGAGGCAGCCAATAAATATATCATTATATTATATCTTCTTTATTTTGAAGTTACAGTTTTATTTTCTTTATCATAATCATCATGTTCAATGTTTCACTACTGGACATGGGTCTTTAATAGACTTTTATATATGGTTTTATAGACTTCAAAAGACTTAGAGGATATTTTCTTTAAAACCAGATAATTATGCTTCAAATAAAAGAATAAAAAATTAAAGAAATCAGAGTAGGCTTTAGTTAAATTTCAAGTGATTTTCGAATCATATCATGTTTGTATGTGAATTTTAATAGCTCAGTTTACGAGCAACCATGTCTATACTGTAAGGTGTACTTGGGAGTAACTGCCTCTGCAAAACATTGACTGCATTGTTGGTCGAGTGGTTGCAAGCGGGACTGCTGATCGACAAGTCCTGGATTCCCGGGTTGGATACTATTGGATTTTTGGAACGTAAATTTTCTAGTTGAAACTTTTAGTAGTGGTTCGGTGGTATTTGTGGTCGGTGTATGGAATAGATAGAATAGACTCACCACCTATTCCATATTGGCAGACGTAAACGTAACTGGTAAAACGTGGGAGTGTACTACACTGCCTATCTCTTGGGGGATAGCCAATATGATATTACGTTTGTTTCTTTTTTTTACTTGGGAACAAATTAACTATACCGTATCCAGTGAGAATGCAAAAGGCTTTTACGTATACTGCACTTGCCGCGTTGTAGAAAGGGATATGCTTATGCCATTCCGGTATCTCTTATCGAGATGTGATCTAAAACTGTGTCACTTATTCGACGCGTGACGCTGAATAAGAGATACGTTGTGCATGTTGTTAGTGTATAAAATATACATAATGTACTTTAAAATACATATACAAGAGATAATGAATAATGAACATTGTGTTCCTGATAAACTTTTGCCGTTACCGGGACAGAGCAGTTTCAGTATAAAGATTTTGTGGTCAGGGGAGATATGAGGCGGTCAAGCGTCTTATGACTGACCTCGGTTTAGATGACTGAAGTGGTCGCGACAATTTGTTTATAGATTAGTGTTTCTACTTTAGGTGGTGATTTCTTGATTCTACATAAAAATATTCGAATCAGGGCTGGGGAACTGGTGAATCCAAAAAAAAAAACCGTGAGCTGTGACAGGCTGCAGGCAGAAGCTGGATGCGGTAAGCCGAGGACAGATCATCATGATGATGATGAGCTGTGACGGTGATGTTCAGCTACGAATATCAATGGGCCGAAATGATGATAATGATCTGAATCCATTTTGATTACGGCTTAAGACTAAATACACTATCGTGTCTACAGTCGGTACGTTTGTTACAACGTGTTTCTTATTGTAAAATTAGCATGGCCGTTTGGCCGTAGATAGCAAGAAGTTGCGACGTGCTCCAATGTTTTTGCTACGGCGGAGTTCGCGACAGAAATAGTGTTTACTGCTTTGTTTCTGGCGACGGCTGACCGGAATTCGGATTGTTTTACTTCGATACTGCAGTTTCGCTGGAAACACGTAGAAACAGGATGGAAAAAAGTTTAAATTTGTTTCTCTCTTTACTTTATTTAAAAGTTAGGTAATGAAAGTTAGCTTCGCTCGTGGCTCATTATAAATTGTGTAATGAGGTTGGAATCTAATATTTAAAAAAAATCGATATCTTCCCATGTTTCTTTAGCTAGATTCTATACCACAAAACCTTGTTTACGTGTTAATTAAATTATGCACCGACTTAAAGCACGTATTTTTGCGTCTGTCGTAACCTAGTTTTTATCGACGGGTTATCATGAAGAAGGAGTTTGAACTATTCCAAAATTAGTCGGGCAGTCCCACCCGAGCCAGGCCGGTACGAAATTGAATCAAGTCTCAACGTTGTAATACAAAACCTTCTAGATGCATACAATCAATAATCGACAATCAATAATACGCTGGGTTGTTTATTTTGAAACCCAATAGCGACATTGATATCGAAGACCGACCGCACGCCGGTTCCGGGTAAGTTCGGGTTACAATTTATCGATGTTCGCTCCGGTACTACCTACCGGGCAACGGTGTGCAGACTTCTGTAGTCTCCAGTGTTTATACAAAATATAGACGGAATTAAGAATTATATAGAAGCCGAAAGTCAGGTCTAAAAGGGCGTAATTGATAACAATCAGTGATGTTTAAAACGTGTATGAAGAGAGTGGTGAATGTCGAAGAAGCACGTCAGAATTGTACTTGGCAATCGGTATTATCTGTCCACCCCGTGAGGGAATTAGCGTGACGATATTATAATAAAATCCAGATATTAAAATAAGGTTTAGTTTATGGAAATAAATGTTTTCCTCGCCCCTTTTTATCGTTCCACTGCTAGACACAGGTCTCAGAATGAGGGTGTTAAGGGCATAGCCTGCTACGTTGGCCAAGTGCGGGTTGGCAGACTTCACACGCCTTAGAGAACATTTTTTTATGAACTCTAAGGTGTGCAGGTTTCCTCACGATGTTTTCCTTCACCGTTATAACAACAATCTTACAACGCACATTTTGTAAATAGGTGCGCGCCAGGATTTGAACCCGGGCTCTCGTAGTGAGAGGCTGAATTCCAAACCTAAGCTATCACTGCTATTTTTTGGGGGTTTAAGTAATATTCTGTCTAATTTGTGACCTTTCTCAGTATTAATTATCTCCCTACGAAATCACATTGAAATCAATTCAGTGGGTTTAACGTCAAAACAAAACAGGCAAAGTGGTAATAAAATATAGTTGTAATAAATATAAAGTTGTAATAAAAGTTAAGTTAAGTTTTTTTAGTTTCTATTTGTAAGACTCAATAGGATTTTACTTTTATATGTAACACCTTAATTTCAGTGCAATAGTACACATGTAGACATCATTATTAATAAAACTGTATAAAGTTTTCCATAGATACTCCACAATACGTATTATTAATAAATTGCGACAGTTCTCAAAATTTGTTTTTTTTTAAGTTGTACAAGTTTAAAATATCCATGTTTGTTTGCCGATATAACAAAATGGTATAACAGTCAAATCTTTAACAAAGTACATCAGATCTTCAACAAAGTACATCAGATCTTCAACAAAGTACATCAGATCTTCAACATTAAACCATGGCAGGCACCGAATGTCTCATTATAATTCAGTTTATATAATTATTCTACCTGCCTCGTTCGTCGTGTTGGTTGCAAGCGCGACTGTCGATTGAGTGGTCCCGGGTTCAAATCTCGGGTCGGGTACTATTGGATTTTCGTAATTTAGATTTTCTAGTAGCGGCTCGGAATCTGGATATGTGCCCGATGTATAGCATTAGACTCACCACCTATTACATTATGGGACGTAATCGTAACTGGTGAAACGTGGGAGTGTACTACATTCCTCTGCCTGCCTCTTCGGGGATTGTAAGCGTGATGTTACGTATCATTATTCTCAACCCTTTCATCGTTCCACTGTTGTACGCGGGTGTCCTCTTAGAATGAGAAACATTAAAGCAGAAATCTAATAATTGCCAGCTGGCGCAAGCGGGTCGCGGTTTTTGAAACAAAACAAATTACTTCAACTCTATTGTTACCTTTTTGTACCTCGAAGCCGAGCAAAAACTGGATATGCAAAACCTGTTCTTGAACTGCTCATGAACGTTATGTGAGTAAATTTAGTACAATTACCATATCATGATCATAGTAACCCTAGCATTTGAGACTAGTACATATCTTCTATATAAATAAAATGACTGAGGTCTGCCGTAGTGCGCGCACCACGCAAAAACTACTGGATAGATTTCGTTCCAGTTTTTTTAGTTTTACTTGTATGACAATTGGTTTATATGTCAAAAATAATATTACGATATCTTTATTTAATATAAAGTTATTAAGAAACTACAATGTTTAGTTTATTTTTAAGATAAGCTAAGTATATTTTCGTCTTCAATATTTTTTGTTTTCTTCTTTGTTCATAAAATATATTTTTAATATCATAAACAATGCAGACGAAGTCGCGGGTGTCAGCTAGTGTCAAGTATAACATAACATCATGCCTATTACGCTGAAGGGGTATGCAAAGGGGTGTAGTACACCCCCTAAATTCACAAGTGATGTTATACTTCCCACCGTGGAAAAGGGGGTGCGCCTATTGCATATTACATATGTATCCTACTTCACACAATACGATATTCTTTATTGCACACTTATTTACAGAACAGAAAAAAAATATTAACAAAAGAAAGAGAAAAAAAATTAAGCATGTATTACAAACTTTATTTAAATTTTACTAAAAAAACAAGATAGGATCAAAATTATAATTTATGAGTCATTAATAAATTAGTTGAATGAATCACGAAAAGTACTCAAAATAAGAAAGATGAAGTATACGAAATACAGAGCAGCGATGTGTCCTCACAGAGAGCGCGCCGGCATATAGGCCCCTCAGATTTTTTTTCTAATTGTCTATATGCTGTTGACCCTATTGGCCTTGACAGCTTCAGCGAGTTTTGTGGCGAGCTCAAGTGGCTCAGCCTGAAAGCTGAAAGTGGGAGGGGTGGGAGTGACGCTCAGCACCGGACTGAACCCGCGACTCCGCCCGGCGAGAGAGAGAGGGGTTGTGCGACCGATCCGTGGGCGCCTCCTGTGAGACTCGGACCTAGGCACGGATCGACACGGTGAGTGCTATCGAGGGATGTATGCCCTCCTCCCGGTCGTGCCGTGTTATTTATACACAGCCCCCCCTCTACTGACCGTGTCCAAGCGGTGGGGCGCGCTTGCGTTTACGATGACGTAGATCATAGATGGCGCCCCCCGGAAATAGTCGTTTCACGACATATATATGTAATTAATCCGCTGTCTGGTTACCATAACACAAGCTCTCTTGATGCCCTCATTGGGAGCAGATGGCCGTGTGTGGAGATGTCCTAAGATATTTAAAAATAAATTACATGTATTTCATAATAAGTTGACACGCGTAGTAATACTTAAGTACAATTGTGCACTGTCTCTGCGTCACCATGACACAAGTGTCACATGAAAATATATACAAATATGCACTGGACTGTACACTAACATTTGTATATATGTGCACCTGTAGATCTACCGTCTATTATAACGTTTTTGCTTGAAATGGAACCTTTCGGCATTTTTCTTTTAAAATAGCCACACATATATTTCGAATAGGTCAACGAAATTGATATTCTAATCAATCAATGTGCATTGTTACAACCAAAATATTCGAAGTTAAACCAGGCCCGTGTCCAACTGTGGAACGATAAAAGTTGTTGATGATGGTGATGAGTATGACGGCGCGACAGTGGCAACGACATCGGTCGAGGCTGAACTGACGATTTCTAGGCAAGAGTGAGCTGTGACGTCACTCTGGTGGAACGTGAAACGGGCAGCCATTTTGTTGTCCGACATTTTGATTGAGCACCACGGCGTGGTCGGAACTAGAATCCGTTTAGATCCTAATTGTATTACGTATTATTGTTAACCTTTGCCTCCTGAAATATTACTTAACTGTTACGGAAGTGTGATACGCCTTTATTTTTGCGAATTACCTGGCCACATACCCACGCAAAATAGAATTACCAATGACATCTAGATACAATTGCCGATAAGTGGATCGATATTAAAATCGAACAGCAATTGTTAAAATTAAAATAAATCAACAAAAACTGTCGTGATGCAGCGTAAATGGCGTAGCGTGGATACTCCTATCAGCAGTAGGGGCAAGGGGCAGGGGGAAGGGGAGGGGGAAGGGGTAGAGGAAAGTCAAACATTAAAAAGACGAATAATAAAAGCGCACAGTGTATTACAGAGTTACTATTGAGTAAAATATTGCACGTTGGTACATATCTTTAATAGGATTGGTTATTTGAAATTACAACAGTACAATATAATTTATAAGCAGTATCAAGGAACAATACGCCTTACGTTTACTGAATTGTCAAAATGTTACTAGAAAAATTTGAAATCCTATGACGCTCTACTCCATAATTTATTCGATATATTTATTCCTTTTAAATACTACTAGAATATTTTAAAAATAATCCTAACTTATATCGTAGACGACTCTAGACACCGCGCTGCAGGTGAACGGGCCTTTACTTGACCCCTCGTTAAAATACAAGGCAAGTTAAACTAAGTACATTGCGATTTTATCATGTTTACATGTACACAATAAATAGCTACATTATCATAAACTTTAATGCTATACAAACAACAGAACAAAACTTTAAACAGACAAAATCTCTTGTAGGCATTTCAATCGTACTACACTACATTCATCTCAATTTTGAATTACTTTTGGACGCACTAAAAGGAATTGCAAGCGATTGAACCGGTATATAAATATAAATTCTAACGAGATTGTTATATTCATGTTTCGAGTTTATATGTATGTCTACATAACATCTTTCGCTCTTTAGAACCGACTGAATAATAAATGAGCTAATTACACAAATAAGTGACATTGTTCAAGAAACACAGGTACCAATATTTCAAGATCATTAAATTTTGTCATAAAATGATTTTTTATCTTCCAATAACGATTAATGACTAAACATGTTTGTATCATTGTTACTGATCAACTGCTAATATATCAAGTCTCCTAAAATCTAAATTACGTCACTACATTAATACAATTGAGGAAAGTTACACTTTTTACACTTTACAAGGATTTAGAATTATGCTACGCAATTTTTCGTATTTAGTAATAATATACTTAGAAACCCAACCAATAAAACATACATTGTAACATATAATATCCAGTAAGATTAAGACATTTAAATTTTGGGAAATTAGTTTTATTTATATTAACATATACTATATTTAATTTGAAAAATTTATACGAATAATAAACTACACCTACTGCCATTTACGTTAATAATTAATTTCTAGTCAGAAATGGGAGATATATGTAAAAACAGATAGGTATTAAACTGTTTCTTGGAACAAAACACAGATGGCGTTAAAATACAATTATAGCGGGTTAGTTTCTTTATACTAATCAAATAAATTCTTCTTTATATATTATATATTAATATATATATTCTAGCTCTCTAGCACTGGATACAATAAGTGGAACATCAAACCTACGTATATATAAATATGTAATATTTTATCTAGAAGACATTTAATATCGAACACTATTCGAAAATGAAATGGGACTAGATTGACTTTAAATTAAACGTTATAATTAAAACATTAACATCCTGTTAAGGGCTGTGTAAAAGAGTGTAATAAACGTGCAATCCGCGCGCGGGAATTTAAAGGAATCGACGGGAATCTTGCCAACTAAACATTTAATATAGTTCTGTTTTAAAAAAAACTACATTTATTAATTACAAGCTACCAAACAAGGGTCGTACCGGCCTATACAACATGATTCTTAAACAGCAAATAAACAAATCAGATTTACGTATTACAATACTGAATTTAACCATTACAAGTATCTATCTAATGATACCTCCATTATGAATTGCTTTAAATAAATTGTCGCCAGCGATTGTGTTGCCAGTTGTAAAAAAGTTCGTAAAGAAATGTTCAAATATACTCATTTAATGGCCGAGTGCAGGAAGTAGTTACTGAAAATTTAAATGTTGCATGAAAATAATCGTGAGAAAATAAAAAAAAGGGCGATTGCCTCCTTTTAATTGCGTTCGGTTACTATTATTATATTAATATTGTTATTATCGTCGCGCCCTGTCTCCGACTGGGTAGGCAGAGAGCGTTGAGTGCGAAATATCTATATCCTTATAGACCTGAGTAGTGTACCGTTAATGGGTGTCGAGGTAGCTTCTAGAAACTTCGATGGCCCATTGCCACATAACGCGACCCCGCCACGAGTACAATATTTGTTTCAACTATTTAAAAGTCAATCGCTGGCATTAACTTGATATTACAAAATATATAAATACCGGTTAAAAATAACTGAATAGATATCAATAATGTTGAAATACTAAAACTGCAGCTGATTTCAGTTTTAAAATAAACTGATTTGTGTTTTCAATAGCATTCAAAAAGTACATAGAGAAATTAATGAGCGGTTAAAATATAAATTTTGTTTATACTATATTTGATGTTTGTATTATAAATGCTTGAACGCGCGAAAAGAAATAAATCTCATCATCGTCTATTCCTTTTTCTCACTGCGTATATCGTGTGCAAAGTTTCATCATTATTGAAACACAATCTGACGATTGTCACATTGTCATTTTGTCAAACATTTTTAAATCTGACTCTTGGCTGAGAGTCAAAGAGCTTGACTGCAGGTATATTTTATTTCCAAAAACATTTTTAAAACAATTTTGCATTACAGGCAACGGTTCATTAATTAAATTATTTATTTAAATTGACTTCAATTAATTAACAATTGAATAAAAACTTGGATGTTCATTCCAATAATTTTTTTCTCAATTTCCTCATCTCAGGTTCTCGGGACAGACATTTTATCAAAAACTCTTATTGTCTCGTCACTTTACAGATACAACAGTTACAATGCGTTGTTGCAGTTAAAATTAAATGAAATATTTAGTTACTGAAAAAGTTAAGGTGGGTTCACACTACATCAACTATAACCACGACCGATGTCGTGAACAATAGAGAAATGGCGGTTAGCCTTGCTATTTAGATCTTAAATTAACTAACAATTCTCGAGGATAAAATTAAAATCCATTTCATTTCAAGTTCAATCAAAATCAAAAAATCAAAGCCAGGAGTGCAAAAGAGACAATGGAAATTATGACTTTGAAAATGATACACATAGAAAATAAACAACAATCTCAGAAAAGGACATTGATGAATTTTCCTTTTGAAAAGTAGAAATACATTTGCGACTTTTTATTTCAATCCGAGGTGTATTACATAGAGGCAGAAAATTAGTGTGAACCAGCCTTAAGAGCGATGGAAATATTTAAAACAATATAAGCAACAACAGATTCATTCCTGCGAATACAATTCCTTTGAGAAATACTATAGAATTATCCATCCACACATACATTACTCGCTAAGTATGAAATGCAGTAGTTCAGTGTGAACTCAGCGAGCAATGGGCGATTAATGTAACAATCAATTAATAATATTATTTCATTGAGTACGAAGCGCCGTTTTGAACTGTACAAGAGGGTATGCGTCACTCTAAATGTTTATATGGGAGGAATAATTTGAAGGGATATAACAATAATATTTCGTTTGTTACAAAATTAAAAGAAAGATTATAAAGGAACTCTTCAGTGTGCATAATCATTAATACAGATTGTGATTTATACACAAATAAATTGTAACGACGTTTTAAAAGGTGCGTGTATAATGAAACTTAGTACCAGCCGATTGACTCTCAAGAGAATATTGCACTTATAAGTAACAGATTTCAGTGCCTATGAACAAAAAAATGTATTACATGTATGCATGTACTTTAGCAATCTGGCTCTCATATATGAAGGGTTTCTTCGAGCCTACTTTAGTATCAGATAGCTGTGTGGCGAGGTCCCAACATATTTATTATTACTATCCAATGACCATCCAACACGCATCCAACCCTGGTGCAGTTCAAAACAGCGCCCGGGCAGGGGTGGGGGGCGGCGCCGCGCCCATTACCGGATCTTGTACCTCTTGACCTTGACGGTGACCTTGTTCCCGCACAGCTTGAGCGCGGCGGCGGCGGCCAGCAGGTCGGCGCCGGCCAGGTCCTTGCCGTCCACCGCCACGAGGAAGTCGCCCTTCTGCAGCTTGCCGTCCAGCTCCGCGGGCGAGCCGGGCAGCTGGCGGCCGAGAGAGGCTATTTAGTTTGTTGTGGTTCCTCGCATGTTCATGAGAACTTTGATTTGAGATTTCCTAAAGCGAGTTTGAAAGCGACTCAATAGTGTCAATGTAATTAATTAATCATTGTGAGGATAATTACATTAATGTCAAAAAATTAAAATATTACTGGACAGTTTACACAATTTATCCGTATCTTGTATAAATTGTATCCGAGTCTCTTTCGTGTAAATGTTCGTCATTGATTTAAATTATTCACTACTTAGTTAAATGAATTGTAAACAGTTCTTATTTTGAGAGCAAATGAAACTACATATAACTTTGATGTTAAAAAAAATGTGTGTGTCAGCCCCGACGCACGACTGGAGTTTACTCCTTAAGTACGATTCTCTTTGAATATGCAATAGACAATGTAAAACGTAACTTCACGCCTGTAAGCTCCGAAGAGGTAGGCAGAGGAGTGTAGTACACTCCTACATTTCACCAGTTACGTTTACGTCCCAATATGGAATAGGTGGTGAG
>DWEH01000936.1:0-10282 GCA_018245815.1 Apyrrothrix aesculapus
CTCGAGACAACGTATTGCTTGGGCCATGACGATTCATATCTCTAAACCTGAAACTGGCAACTCGTCGCTACCAGCTGTCAACACAGAGGTTATATTTTATCAAGAGTTATCCGTTAACTTAGAGTTAAGTTTACCGTTAACGTCAATCGGTTAAAACAAACGCGTCAATATTCTACAGCAACTAATTCGTTTCTTATTATAATTCAATGACGATTAATACCAGCGTAACATAATATACATTTATTACAGAAGCTTCCTACACCGTTACAAGGGCGAAGAATAAATTACCGTCGATTATATACGTACGAATAAATATATTATATATAAATAATATTAATTAATACAGGTTGCTGCGGTGTGGGGACTAGCATATGTTATGATAGCGCACGGCCGTGGCTCTACAGCCTGCACTGAGCGCGTCATTAGCTCCTTAGCTGTCGCTAAGCGTATCCTAACTCTTTGGTATTATTTACTGGTTACTAAACCTATACATAAATACAAGTACTAACTGCTGCTATTAAGTATCAAAATGGCCAGCTCGTGGGGCTGGCGAAACAAACAACTGAACATCGAAGCGCGGCTACTCCTGCGGCTTCCTTACAGCAGGACAGCGGGCAGTGGTGTGGACAGCGCCATGTGCTCAGCACCGCGCACGGGCAGCTTCTGCGCGGTGACGTAGTGGCGCATGAGGGCGGGCACCGTGGGGAATGCAGTGGAGGCTCCGCCCAGAGTGTATCCCTCCCCACCCCGGCATATGCGCATATGCATGAAGCCGCGAGTTGACCTGTTGATAAAAACACCCAATTACAAATGATGATACAGTAGAGTGACATTCAAAAAACCTAAAATCAGTTACGAAATAACTCATGATATGATTCCAGTGTCAAGGGTAACCGAATGAGATTCTTGAAGTGAATACGTACTTCAGGCTGAGAGAATAGTCGTGTTTCGTGGACTCGCTGTTCCTGACCAAGAAAGCGCCTTCGTCTGCATCTCGCAGCAAACCCTCCGCCTCCACGCGCGAAAGAGTTCCGTGATACCACCTGAAATGTAACATATAAGATATTTAGCATCTAATCGTCGTCAACACCATCATCATTTTTACGATGGTTATGGGTATTTAACTCATTATCTAAACATTCATTGTTACAGAGCGCAATATGTCCTTAAGTACAAATATTATTAAAATAATATGATTTAACATCGATTGAATTGTACGTGTATATGTACTGTAATAGTACCTATTCATTTGTTAACGTAAATATCGACCAAAATATCGAATAACTCACCCTTGCCGATCGAGCGGTAGAGATGCATCAACAAGATCCCGAGGCGGGGCGATAGGTCCCAAATTCAAATGCAGTCCCTTAGAACTCCCAGAGCCACCGCTGCCGCCATCGAAATTCAGTGTCAACTTTGCTTTATGTTTGTTTCCTGAAACGAACAACAAATATGATGATTCATGGAACAAAAATAAATATTATTTACGTAAGGAAAATTTAAAAATATGTATGGTCGGGTCTACTTAAGACGTCAAATCACATAAGCGTCTCTACAAAAGGAAGTACAACTGAAGCCACATTAAATTCACTAGACGCCGTCTCCCGGTAAACGTCAAACCGCAAAACCTTCCCGTACATCCTAATTTGACTGAACGCTTACAAATTGCTCGCAACGTGTACAGGAAAAAGTTGCCTCAAAAAGCACTCAAGCAAATTAAATATTGGGGGCGTTCGGCTACAGAAGTTTGTGTAGTAATCTGGAGTCATACGTCTTAATCGGCATAATTTGGTGTGGGTCGGTTCGAGTTAGTAATACGCAAGGATGTGAACTGACACACCCTATTTACTAATCTATTCTTTTGCAAAAAGACCCTGTGTATTGTATAATACAATTATTTATTCTGTGTAGGTCAACGCAATACAATAATAGCGCCATAAAGAAGATGTCCATTAAATTGTACTATTTTACTAAAAAATCGGCTAACGATGGACAGTAAGTTAATTAGTATACGTCGCCTTTAAAGTGCTTAATGTCAGAAATGACATACAAAAGCTTAAGCTTAACTTCTTAAAAAGTTTCATACCAACCTTGATTTAAGTCTTGTACACTCTGACTAGATGAAGCATTGGAGATGGCTTCTCCAAAATCGTTGTTTAGTTGCAGGGACTGGCCCCTTAACTTTCGTCGTAATTTAGGCATATCGAATGGTAGCGATCGCAAGTCCACTTCCGCTTCGGCGCGGCGCCGTCGCAATTTAGGCATATCAAAAGGAAGATCTGTCAAATCGACATCCTCATCTTTCCGCTCCTCTTCCATATTACTGTTTTTGAAGTTAATAAATGCATTTCGTGAATCGACACCTTCACGAGAATGGATTGATATACCGCTATCAGATCCTTGTATTTCTGTGTCACCAGGCGTTGAGTGTCTAAACGTGAGGTTCAAAATATTTCTGTTTTGCAAAGCACGCCTTTTTGGTTTAGGTGCTATCTCTACTGTAGTTTGAATAGTTGTGTTTCCAGTTTCAGCATCCTCGGGAGAAACTTTTTGAGAGTTATTGTTCTTGTTGTTATCAGAAGTTTCCGACGCCGGCTCTTGAGAAGATTTATCAGATATGGGGCTTAGAATGTGCAGCTTATTCGGGTGATGTCCAAACCCCGACAGTTGCATGTGATGAGATTTTGTAAAAGGTACATTTCCTGAATCGGAACTATGTGAGCTGAGAGAAGATGAATGTCGACTTTCAGAGCTACTGCTACTTCTATCCCCTTCACTGTTACTGCTTCGCAATGACTCCATACTCCCACCGCTACTGCTTGTAGCCATGCTTTCTGTGCTTGAATATTTACGTCGCGGGCGAGCAATGCTGGGCCTGCCTTTAAACTCCATTATAGGGCCGACCCCCTTAGGCCCCGTGTACCGATTCAGTTCTGGTGTGTCAGAATCGGATGTGGGTCGACCCTTAATCTCTAAAAAAATACCGTCCTTTGATTGTCCTCTTTCTTCTTCACCATCTCGAGATTCGCGACTGGAGTCTCTCAAACGTCCAACATCAAGTTCAGTGGAAACTGAGGCCTTTACATCAGCTATGCTAGCATCACTGCTCGTGGGAGTGTCCCGTGCACGGAGTGATTTTACCGGCAATCTTAAGTCTTTAAGACGGGGATGTGCTGGCTGGGACTGAGGCAAGTTTGGAGCACTTTTTATGCTATTCATTGCAGATCCATCTTTCTGTTGAAATTTTGTCGGTAATGGTGCAGTTGACGGAGGTGAAGGTGTATAACCACGTAATGGTAACTGCGATGTAGACGCTGTGCAATCTTCTTCTTCAATGTGTACTTTTTCTAATTCTTCCGATAAAGCAGATGCATTGCTCTCATTCTCCCTCTTTTGACGTATTGTAGGAATCTTTGAGCGACGAACGCTATCAGTTTTCATAGTCACTTTACGGCGACCTTTGTAATCTGGTTCACTTCGCTCAACTGCTTCGAAAGCGGATGAGGCGGAGGACTTAACTTTGCGCTCTTCAGCTTGAAGAAGCGCTGGGTGATTGCTAACGCGGTCAAAATCGTCCAAGTCATCATCGGAACGTGCTATTTTGCAGTCGAACGCAGTTTCATAAATCTGTCGAGTGGACATTTCTTGCGGCCAGCGTGGCAGAGGAGCCGGCACGTAAAAGACGCTACGAGATGGCTGGTGCTCCTCTACATCATCGGGCGCGGCGCACGCGCAGCCGGCCGCGTCGCGCCCGCGACGCCTCGGCGGCATCCACGCGCTCTCCCCGGACGAAGATGACGACCGTTCTAGCTCACGAAAGCCATCCTCCGCCACCGAGAATCTTTTCGGTAAGTTGGGACGTTGAGCAACGTGAGGAGCGTCTAGACTCGCCGATTTTCTGTATCGTGGTCCACGAGAAGATGAAGTAGAGGTCACAGTAGGTGCTGATGGAGCTGGTGGGGGAGGCGCTGTCTTAAACAGATCGCCGTAGTAATAGGGGCTTGGGTTTCTACGTGGAGCGTTAGCGTATCTTGGATCAGAGCGGGCGCTATCTGGAGAATGTAGAGACGGCGCAGTAGCAAAGGGATCAAATTCACCAAACTCGTCTTCCTCTCCGTCTGTTGATGTAGAGCGATCGTCTGACGATGTTTCTGTAACAAAAAGGTATTAAGTAAAGAAAAAGCTCATAATGTAAATATTCCACTATAAGCGATATTTTTCGGTTACGGAGGCAGTACAGTTATCTACTATAGGCAACCTGTAGGTAGCCATAGGTAGCCGTAGGTATGCATAGAGTTAATACGAGATTGAAGCACCTCTAAAGATAAAATGCGAGTAGTAACGTGTTCCCCAGCCGTGGCTGCGCAGTCGCGACTCGTCTCAAGTAGTCGTTTAAATAAACGACCGTACCTCGCCTTTACGTCTCTCGAGAATTCAACCGATCATAAAGACGTTATATCGTAAGTGCAGTCCTCATTATTTTCATCACACTAACACAACGGAAAACTCGCTTATATTTTCTAGACGACAGGTTTATTGCTTTACACTTCAAACGGCTAGTTTATAAGTCAATTATATGTTATCGAGCTATGACTAATTCATTAGAAATATAAACAGACGTAACTTAAGGAATAATATATGTATATATTATGTAAATGTTTTTTGTTATCCACCACAAACGACCCGGCTTTCTCATTTCAATCAACCTGAAGGACTTTTAACATGCGCGGGTTAATGAATGCATTAACCCCCTTCAAACTCCTACATACGAAGTTAATGTTATTTGAAAGGCACACAGAAATACCCTAATGAGAATTCCTTGCTTCACGTAACAAAGGCCTCTCTTGAATGCGTGGTGAACACAAAAATGTCTGGATTTAAACTCCCTGCAAACGACAGGCAAATACATGTGCAATCGTATCAAACACATTATTTATCCATACACGATGTAAAGTTGATAAACATGGTTGATTTTCTACAATTTCTAGATATAACTGATCGTCATGAATCACTGATTGAATCAGATAACGCCAGTCAAGGTGCCCACAGCTAGAACAACGAAGCGTAAACAAAACGAGTATGTAAAAATAAAACACTGTCATTAGTACTTTGAATCCGCTATAACACTTTCAACGCGACACCTAAAATATAAAAGCCATGCAGTAACTTTGCAATGGCCTATTAGCGATATGGGATATCTAAGTGACGTCATTAGGCGACGTAATTGCTTTTCCACATGGGCGACCAGAACCCTGCTTTATAGAATTGCAGCGATTAAGGTGTTAAATCTCTTTCTGACACGCACCGCCAGCGGTAGGTTAAACGTAATCTGTCGTACACAGTAATTTTCAACGAGTTAATTTTGGGAATTTTCGTAAACTAATCGTTTACACATCTAGCAAGTCTATTTTAAGAACACTGTGCGGGTAAAATTAGCGTTAAAGAGAAATACAAAGTAGACACAGGATACCCAAAAAGGTTTTTGATGTTAATAATAAAGTAAATAAATGAAGAATTTAAGTACCTTAATATATATCTACCTTGACATTGCGCTAAAAGTTAGAAATATATTATAAATGCATATAATCGTGGCGTGAAAACCCTTATCATATGACCGTTATCTTATCCCAGGTTGATGTAAATAAAACGTCCAAAATATGGACATATTATTCATATGATGACCTCCACAGCCGAATGATTCATAAACACGACCAACGATTTAAAGATAACAGAACAAACAAGAATCTAAGTGGCGCTTGATCGGTAATATCAATCGTTAAATAATTACACATGCATTTGTAGTTATATAAACACATGTACCTACGCACAGATCATTAATAGAATGGAATTTTCTGTCCACATTGAATTCAATAATGTTTTGAAGTCCCATTGCTGGGCGGGGGTCTATCCCGCAAGACGGGCCTGTCCTGGGGCATACTCCACCTCGCTTCAATGCGAGTTGACGAAGGTCAATGAAATATCAAATTTTACTTGTATATAAGCAAAAATTGAATAACAACGCCGTGCGTTTTAGTACATAGTTGATAGTATATCTAGTTGTATCACACGATTTTTATACCACGATAAGATTAAATCAAGCAGACTGATTATTATTCACCTTAGTCATGGAATATTATTCAGGTGTAAGTAAGCAAGAATATTACAAATCACACAGTAGGCACTTACTACATATCACTCGTGTCATATGACAGAAGTAATAATTTATAAATATGGGTAAACATTGTAATATATAAACTATATGCATAACAATATCAGATTGCATAAATGTACAATGTTCAGGGGCATGACGTAAAAACGACTATGTAAGATAACGCACGAGAATGTTGATATACTAATACGTATTGAATATCAAAGTACTATTGATCATCATGGTGATGATGATGATGATGACGACCGCTGAGCTCTACTCGCAAATGAAGAAGGCCTGTAAGGCACTTCATCCCGTTGTTTTTTTGCATAATCTTGGCTATACCTTACGGCTAATGGACCGTTGCAACTTTACGATTTTTCGATTCATTAACCAACTATAGCAAACAGGCCCGACACACTAATATAGCTTCCTGAATACGAAAAAGTTCATGAAAATTTGCTACTTTGTCAAACAGCCAAGGCCTGACCGCAATCGTTTATGTCAATGTCGACAGATCGTACACGATAATGACGCCAGCGCGTCAGAGCTACGAACGCATCAATAGCGCAATTGACGTAGAATGGAAAACAATATAACTTAACGTTTACGTACAACATGCGTCATTAATCATTGGCAGGTATAAGGTGGGTAAATTAACGTACGACCATCCGTGGCTAAACACAGTCTAGAACATTCTGTCCAGAAGTACTACCGTTATATCAATGTCTCGCACAAACAAGTGCTTGCTGCCGTGTGCTCGTCCAAGTTCTGTGATACTTAGACGCAAACAAGAATGTAAGGAATTCCGTGAGGACTAGAACCCCATCTGATTTATCTTGCGTACATCACACCTAATTATTTGTGGTAGAATAAAAGCACATACTTTATTAACCTAATAAAATTTGTTCTGTTTTAAAAATGCTTCCATTATTCGTAGTAGTACACTTGTATTGTATTTGTACATATTTGTATAAATACAACCAGTAGTCGTGCTTTACATACTCTTGCATTGCGAACACATTATCTGTACGTTTCATGGTAGACTTACTCACGATCATTGCAATCCATTCGTGGTATTAATGTGAGAGGGAAAAAATCATAGTTGAAAGCGTTTCGCAATTAATCCTCTGTGTATACAACGGGACATTTTCCCAGTCTAGACGCGAACGAACGGAAAAAGTTCTGATTAAAGCCTCCCATTGTTTTGCAACGCTGCTGCGGCGGTTATTAGCTCAGGCCTATAATCTTTATGAAATACCCAGTTTTGCCAGTTGTCACGTTCGAAATGTATGTTGCAACTCGCCGACGTAGGCACCTTGTGACGTCACGTCCCCGACAACAGTGATTAGTCAAAATTTTTACTTCAAAAGCGCTGGCACTAAAGATATACATCACTTACTTTATATTAACAGAAAATATTGATAGCCGTGTTATCTGACAGATAAAATGCAGACTATTCCTACTTTTGTTCAATAAAACTATTCGGTTTTCAGCAACGTTATACAAAATCCATCGACTCGAAGTTTTCAGTGCGAGTCAGTTTTGATTCATGACGGAATATTACCGTCGGATGGTTATATAGCAGATTGGCTCTATCCGCCCGTTCACGAAGGCTTTCATCGCTGCTAGCTGCTTCGTTTCAATTGAAATCGTAAGCAGGCGAAGTTTCTATGGCGTAACTGTACGGATCCACTATCGTTGAGCTTTATTTCAGTTTGGAAAAATTTCAGAACATACATATTTACGTGTATTCCTTTTTTCCTGGGTCTAAGTGTTTGTCCTGTGTTTTTGCTTGTTTGGATTAATAGTACACGCCGTATATTCTCATATTGAAACGTATTTTTTTTTCAATCCTTATATCGTTCCACTGTTGGAACACAAGTGTCATGTCAGAATGACAGGATTAAGGCCATAGTCTGCCACGCTGGCCAAGTGTGGGTTGGCAGACTTCACACGTCTTTAGAGAATATTTACTCGTAATTAAACGTAACTATTAAAGCCATATTCAGTCCTATTGCAACTTTGAAATTTACACAGTCATATTATTTAAAAAATAAGTAATATTTAAACATTTGACTAGAATATATTTAACTATTAAAACACTAATGTAATACACCTACGTAGGAGTTAGGAAACGTGAAAATTGTTTTCAATTGTCTTAAGTCATTCACAAGATCAATTAAATCCATTTATCATTAACATCTTTATACTAGTGATAAAATCAACGTAACCCTCTATTTTACAATTACCATTACGTCTTATATGCTGATAATACTCAAACGTCGGATATTAATTCATTTATAGAACAAAAAAAAATGTTCTGAAATTCTAAAGATGACTAAGTATGCCAAGGTGTTTTTTTTTCTTTTCCCAGGCGTATGTATGGGCAGGACTAGATACACGATTGTTCTAGCCACAAGAACAATAGCTAACACGGCTTCACTGCGATTGTTGTCAGAAGAAAAGCCTCTTTGTGCTCACGAATAGGTATTGTATAAGCGGAAGTGTGGAATTAGTTGGCACGATTCTAAAAAAAAATATTTAATTCGACTCATCGTCATCTAACACAATTATATGGAAAAAAACATCAAGCCCAATGTTAATTTATCTACATGCTAATATTATGCTAATGAAATTCAATAAACATCTATCAATACCGGTTCAATTTCTTGATAATGTCTATTCTTATATAATATTAACATAAGATGTTTAGTAAATAAATGAAATTGAAACTGCAATAATAGCTAATGAGCAGAACGAGGTATACTTTTATTAAAACATAATTTAATTGCAGATTGATACTGCTTTTTAAATAATAATAATTTTAAGGCGTTTGGAAACAACGTTACAATAACAGTACAATAACAATATGCAACGCAACGAACGCGCTGTTACAACACGACCGGATATGAGGACTCGGATTTCATCAAAACAGCAAATAGAGCATAAATAATTATCCAGTATACTCATAAACAATACGAATAAAACAGTTCTATAGGTATGGATTGCACAAACTGAAATTATCGGCAGACTGAGTTTCGTAATTACCTTGAAAACAGTTGCGTATGTTCAGATAAAAGATGGTGCTTATCAATAAAGTACGCGTGAGAAACCACGTTTGGAACATTTCAATGTGTTTGAAGATTGATGAACTGACTTACCAGATTCGTAATAGGGTTGCGAACGGTGTCGCGGTTGTCTTTCTTGCTTCAGTGGAGCAGATGGGGCTGGCTCGGGTGGGGACTCAGCTGATCCTTCCGGGGCGCTTTCAGGGCTGCGTCTTGATGCGCCGGGCGCGGACAAATCGAAGTCCGTCCGTCTTGCCGATTCGTAGTCAGCGCGGCGCCGTGCTGATTCCGGGTCGAAGGCACGCCGGCCCGAATCGCCGTCGTACTCTCTGGCGTAGTACCGTCTGTTAGACTCGTATTCGTATGGGCGCTTGCACGAGTCAAAATCGTAGTTGTGGCGGCGAGAATCGTACCGCCATCTAGATGCTTCAGGCGAGCGACGGGTTTCGCGCGATCTGCGACTGCGTTGTGGCGAACGCCTCGCTGTGTCCCTGGGTGTGCAGTACGCTTCTATGAATTCAACCTGAAACAATGAAAATCATTCATTACTTGCCTGAATTTTGGAACTCCATGAGAATACGGAGCGAATACGAAAGATTGTGCCTCTCTGTATGAAGGGTTGTCTTGAAAAATCAATACTGGTAAACAATTTCTAGCGCAAACCAAAGGTGGTTATATTGTCATTTCGATTCGAAGGATATGGTAGATAAATACATGCTTAGGCATGAAACATTCCAACTGAGTTCGGCGGAGTGCCAAACCAAATAACATCTTGGATGGCACTTCAAAGCTGTGCGTATCTTTTACACCATCTAACATACAGGCCATACATGCCTTATATACGCCTCGACTACTTCTATAACATAAAAGGAACAGCTTAGATTGCTACTTTTTTGCGTCTCACCGCTGGGCACAAGACTCCAGCAAGAGCAGAAAGCCTGAAACAATTTTTACCACGCTACTATAGTTGGCAGATCACAAATTGGCGGCTAACGCTCGTATTGGATATTTTAATACCTCCCTTAAGGTTTCCAATCAGGTTTAATTATTGTTTTCTAACGAT
>DWEH01000937.1:0-10279 GCA_018245815.1 Apyrrothrix aesculapus
GCCATACACCGGGCACAAATCCAGACTCCGAGCCACTACTAGAAATTCTAATTTTTAGAAAATCCAATAGTACTCGATCCGGGCTTTGAACCCAGGACCTGTCGATCGGCAGTTGCGCTTGCAACCAACACGACCAACGAGGCAGTCATGATATTATCATCATGAGAAATTTCCACACACGGCCATTTGATCCCAAATTAAGCATCAAGAGAGCTTATGTTATGATATCCAGACGGCTGATAAACTACACTAGCTGGACGACAGAGCTTCGGTCGGATGATATTAAAGTTAAATAGTTTTCGTTTTCTAGGTATTTTGGAGTGAAACTTTGACAAATCGAGAATTCAAGTCTGAAATTTCAGGTAAATAACTTTCAAACCGATGAAATCATACAAACTTGCAACCCCTTAGGGATGGAATTTCCTAAAACAATCAATCACATAAATTTTAATACGGTTTTATTTAGCTTAGCCTGTTTGTTGTTTCTTTGTTTTAAACGGTTTTATTTAGCTTACTTTGTATGTTGTTTTTTATTTGAGAAAATCTGTTTAGGCGTCTAACGCCTTTTTAATAGCAATTGGGTAAATGCAACATTGTGATAATATGTGTTAAAACTACTTTTAGTTAACAATTTGTCAACGGTCATTCCTGTTCGTGACGTCGTCGCGCACAAATTGTAAAATATACCGACTTCTCAATACAGTCGTTGTCCTGGCCGCATTTTACTTTTATTTGCCCCATTGTGTAACTAAATACATAAATTGGTGGCCCATGAGGGGAACAATTATTAACAATATTAATTAAGAAGAAATAAAATCGAAGAATCAGTGCCGGAAACAGCGCCACTTTCGACACGTGTCATTGAAGGCGAAGCGAAGGTCATCCAATACTAAGGTCCAGCTTATGCAGCCTGAAGTACCATGAAGTGCAACAGGGCTCGGGTTAAGCGAGCAGTGGTGCAGCGAAAGTATCACATCGTGTAGCAGCTAAAGATAAGTGCCCTTACCTAATAACCTCTCTAACTTTCTTTGACCGTTCTAACCATTCTTAATCCTATCCAAACGCCTAAATATCATTTAATCTTTAAGATATTGTTTTCAATTGCGTGAATAAATATATTTACAGTCGATTCTAAAAGTAATTGCATCATCTAAATTATTTTTTGTCTACCTACAATACATTAATATCTACTATTTGACCGTTTATTCCTTCGTATAAAATTGAAATCGTTTTGTCGAACAATTTCAGATCTCTGTTACGTGAGGTCCTACTGATCGAACAGAAAAGCGTGTGCCGGCGTTCCTGATCAGCAAGTGGGGTCGAAACGAGGAACGTGAGATTTTGAGTTTAATTAATTATCTTAACACCAAATTATTAACTAACAATGCCTTACGATAAACTAAATGAAATCAGAAGGTCATCTGCTAAGGGACAGATAACAAAGTTTAATAATTTCTTAAATACTATTTGTACAACAACAGAGTTAGGCTCCATTGAACTAACCGAGTTAGCTCTCAAACTTGCGACATTTGAGGCATTGTCAGTTAAGGTAATGGCTTGCAGAATGATATTGAGGTACTAAATCCTGATAATATATTGGAGGAAATTGATCAACGCGATATTATCGAGCGAGACATTATCAATAACATTACCACAGCTAAAATATTATTAGAAAGGTTTAACAAAGCAGAATGTGAGCAGAAGCGCGCGTCAGCATTGGATGTGTCTTGTTGTTCTGAGCAAGAGGTTAAAATACAGCTTCCGCAAATACAAATGTCTAAATGTAATGGTTCTTATTTTCATTGGCTAGAATTTCGAGACACTTTTGAAAATTTAATACACAACAATCCACGTATCTCTTCTGTCAATAAATTTCACCACTTAATGTCATACTTGGAGGGAGATGCGGCTAGAATAATATCTAATCTCGAGGTCTCAGCTGCAAACTATACTGAAGCTTGAAAATTACTATGTAATAGATATAATAATAAAAGAATATTAATTGACTATCATTTAAATTCGCTATTTAGTATCAAATCTGTTATACGTGAATCCGAGACAAGTTTGCGATACTTACGCGCTATGTCTAGCCTAGGACAATCAACCGAAAATTGGGATATTTTAATAATTTACATTATTTCTTCAAAATTAGGTGCCAATACATTAACGAAATGGGAAGAATCCCGTAATCGCTTGGTTGACGACGTGCCAACCTTAGATCAGTTTTTTAAATTTCTTACTGACCGTGCGGATATTTTGGAGTCGTTGAACCGCAATAGGAAATACGAAAGTCCTACGGTGTCAACGGCCCCCCCGACTAACACGCGTGGTCACCCTAGTCAACCTTATAGCCATAATAAGCAAACACATTGGCGAGGATCAACGTATTCCCCAAATAAACCTAAAATATTTGCTGGTTCCAACACCAGTAACGATGCAAAGTTTACCTACTTGTGTATTATCTGCAATAAAAATCATAGAATTTATGATTGTTGTGTTTTTAAATCAAAGGGAATTGACGAGCGTCTACATCCTGTAAGCAAATATAAATTATGTACTAACTGTTTGAGGCAGGGACTTACTGAATGTCGTATGGGGCCGTGCCGCGTGTGTAATAAGAAGCATAACAGTCTGCTCCACCGTCCTGTTGCTTCGGTAGATCATCATGTCTCTGGTGAGGAGTCTATAGTAAACTTTTCAAATCAAGTTTCAAATCAAATATTGTTATCAACTGCCATGATCGAAGTTGCGAACCCAAAGACCCAGCAAAAGGAGAAGGTTCGTGCGCTATTAGATTGTGGGAGTCAATCATCATTTATCACTAAATCACTAAAACACGAAATTTCTCTAAAAACGCATCTAATTGACTCGCAAAAGGTTATTGGAATCGGTAATAATAATTGTACAACTGTGACTGAGAGCTGCAATATACAAATTAATTCACTAAATAGCAACTTCTCTGCTAGCTTCTCATGTCTTATATTAAATGAAATAACAGGATATATACCAAAGTATCCAGTCGATATTAGCACTCTCAAATTACCTAAAGATATTTTATTAGCGGATCCTAATTTTCATCATCCAGCATCTATAGATGTCCTAATTGGAGCTGATGTGTTTTGGGATATTTTAGGCAATGAACAGCTTACGCTTGGCCCACAAAAGCCAAGATTAAGAAATTCTCAATTAGGCTGGATAATATCTGATCCTATAATTCGAACATTTCAAAACCTTTTATAAAAAAGGTTACCTATTCTAATCATTTGACAATATCTCGTTTAAATGAAACTAGTAACATTGACCATTTATTAACAAAATTTTGGAGCCTTGAAGAAGTTCCAACCAAAATTATAATGAGTGAGAATGACAAGGCTTGCGAAAGGCATTTTGTCACTCACACATATAGGGATAATTCAGGAAGGTTTTGCGTTAAATTACCCTTAAGAGACAAACCTGATTGTTTAGGAGATAGTTATAATTTAGCGAAAAAACGTTTTTATTCTTTGGAAAAAAGGTTTAAAAGAAATCCAACTCTAAGATTAGAGTATACTAATTTTATTAATGAATATGCACGCCTAGAACACCTCTCAATAGCATGTGATGAAAAGGGGGAGGCTTACTATTTATGTCATCATGCGGTTCTTAAACAGGACAGTGAATCAACTAAATTACGTGTAGTGTTTTACGGATCGGCTAAGGTCTACATCTGGCTATGCCTTGAATGATCTTTTAATGGTAGGTCCTAACATCCAAGATTCTCTTTTTGCTATTCTGCTGCGCGCTAGACAGTATAAATTTTTGCTAACTGGTGATATTGAAAAAATGTATCGTCAACTCTTAGTTCATAAAAGCGATCGTGATCTGCAACGAATTTTATGGCGTGAAGAAGAGTCACAACCTATTACAGTTTTTAGATTGAACACTCTCACTTACGGAACTGCAAGTGCCAGCTATTTGAGCACTCGCTGTCTATGGCAGTTAGGCGAGGAGCAAGATGATGAACTTATTAAGAACAGTATTCAAAGAGATTGTTACGTCGATGACGTCATTACTGGAGCTTATAGTGAGCAGCAATTGAGACATTCAATTAGGTATTTCTAAAGCTCTCCAATCAGGTTGTTTTAATTTACGGAAATATAAAAGTAATGCTCCACAAATATTTAATAATATTGATATAAATTCACAAGATAATTTAATTATAAGCCAGTCTACCAATACGCTAGGACTTGGATGGACACCATCCAGCGACACATTCCATTTTCCAATTAAAAATATTCCGTCTAGTATTGATGAAGTATTAACAAAAAAAATTAAGAGTTATTATGTCTAATTCATTTAAGATTTTTGATCCCTTAGGTCTTTTGAGTCCAATCGTGATTCAACCAAAAATACTATTGCAAAAGCTCTGGCAACTCACGGTAGATTGGGATGAACCGGTCTCAGATGAAGTAAGGCAAGAATGGTAATTTTTTATAAATAAGCTATCTTGGCTAAAGAACTTACAAATTCCAAGGTTAGTCTTATGTGATGTACCTATGTTCACTGAACTATATGCTTTTAGTGATGCTTCGATATGTGCTTATGGCGCATGTGTCTATATAAAGTCAAAAAATTCTAAGGAGGATGTTCTTATAAAGCTGATTAGTGCTAAATCAAAGGTAGCGCCCGTGAAGCCAACAACCATACCACGGCTCGAGCTGTGTGCGGCTTTACTATCTTGTAAGCTTTCCAAGTTCTTTGTGGAAGCACTTAGGCACAACCCAAGGAGAGTAGACTATTTTTGCGACTAAAGTATAGTCTTAAGTTGGATAAACAGTGACCTGAGTAAATTAAAAACATTTGTAGCCAATCGTGTATCCGAAATAATAGAATTAACTAAACACTCATCGTGGCGATATGTCCCCACTGCATTGAATCCTGCAGATTTAATCTCTAGGGGTGTAGATGCAAAATTTTTAATATCCAATGATAGTTGGTGGTCTGGTCCTAACTTTCTTAGAAGAAATGAGTCAGAATGGCCGGTATTAAAAGGAAATAATGTAATAGAATTGCCTGAAACAAAATCACATCCCGCAAAAATAATTAAAGGCATAATTAAATTTGAAAACTACTGTTCATTAAACAAACTTCAAAGATCGTTCGCCTATGTCGAACGATTTATTTTCAACCTTAAAAATCCTAAAATTAAGCGTACGGGTACACACTATCCGTCAATGAATTAAGCCAGTCGTTTTATACTCTGTATTGTATTGCACAGCGCGAGTCTTTTTCTAACGAATATGATTTACTTAAAAAGAGTAAACCGTTAAGTAACAAAAGTAAAATTTTATCTTTGTCTCCATTTCTTGATAAACAAAATAATTTAATTCGCGTCGGAGGTCGTATAGATGCTTCAGGATATGCTTATGACAAGAAGCATCCAATATTGCTGCATGCCACTCATAGGTTAACAAAACTGTACTTTGAAAGGGAACATCTGATAAACATGCATGCAGGGCCCCAGCTTCTATTGGCAACTGTAAGAGAAACTGTGTGGCCAGTGAATGGTAGAATACTTGCTCGTCGCACGGTAAATAATTGTGTGCGATGTAGACGAGTAAAAGGCAAAACTCTGTGCCCGAAAATGGGTGATTTACCCTCACAACGCATAACTACAGACTTTCCATTTCTGTCAGCTGGCCTAGACTTTGCTGGGCCATTTCTTATTATTAATCGTAAAGGTCGCGGTAGTCGCGTAATCAAATGTTATTTGTGTCTTTTTGTATGCCTACGTTACAAATGTATACACCTTGAAGCAGTGTCCGATTTAACTAAGGATGCATTTATAATGACTTTAAGGCGAATCATTTCACGTAGAGGCAAGCCAAAGGAAATGTTTAGTGATAATGGTCTCAATTTTGTAGCCGCTGCAAGGGAAATAAGTAGTTTCATACAAGAAATAGAAGAACCAATATCTGATTTTGCAAGTCAACAAGGCATAGATTTTAAATTTATCCCTACTTACGCTCCTCATTTCGGCGGCATTTGGGAGGCCGGCGTAAAGTCTGCCAAATTCCATTTTAAACGTGTCATTGGCAACAGTCATTTAACTTATGAGGAAATTTCAACTTTATTTGCGCAAGTGGAGGCAATTCTTAATAGCCGTCCCTTGTGTCCTTTGTCATCCTGCCCTAATGATCTCCTTTCCCTTACCCCAGGGCACTTCATCATCGGCAGGCCGTTGACTGCGCTACCAACGCCAACCCTAGAAAACTGCACGGAGAATCAATTGAACCGCTATGAACGCATCGAGAAAATTAGACAGCACTTTTGGAAAAGGAAAGGAATACATTTCTGAATGACAACAAAGAACTAAATGGAAGAGTAATACTGCTCAACTCAGTGTAGGAGACATGGTGCTCGTGGCTGAAGATTTCGCGCCTCCACTTTGTTGGCGCCTAGGCCGTGTAGTGCGGCTGTTCACTGGTCCAGATGGTGTGTCTAGAGTAGCAGATGTCAACACAAGTAAAGGTTGCATACGGCGGCCCTTTATTCACCTCTGTCCGCTGCCAACGGCTGAAGAACTCAAGTGTTGAAAGCATCCTTTCAACGGCGGGGAAGATGTTTAGGCGCCTAACGCCTTTTTAATAGCAATTGGGTAAATGCAACATTGTGCTAATATGTGTTAAAACTACTTTTAGTTATCAATTTGTCAACGGGCATTCTTGTTCGTGGCGTCGTCGCGCACAAATTGTAAAATATACCGACTTCTCAATACAGTCGTTGTCCTGGCCGCATTCTACTTTTATTTGCCCCATTGTGTAACTAAATACAAAATCTAATAATTGAAATTTTACCACCTTCCTGATAATCAATTCATTTGATATTTATTACACACCTCTAGTTCTGATGACAATAAAATTTAATATATTCAATGTTATTGTAAATCCATGATGGCCGTCACTACAAAATGGCGGATTACATATTTTCTCATAATCCCTACAATACAGCTATCAAATGAAAGGGCTTGACTTGAAGAATACTATAGAGTATGAAACATTTCAAAGCAAAGATGGCCGCTGCTACAAACTGGAGGATTACATATATTTTTTGAAGTTATACTTCTTATGAAAAAATGATGAGTGAAATTTTAAGATGCGCGCGCATCACCGTAACGCAAAAGTTACAGGTTGAAGTTTTCCGCAGTTGAAGATGAACTCGCCATCTTGCTTTCATGTCAAAAACAATAGGCCACATACAGAATTGAACTGTGTGTGTCATCGGCCGTCACTAGTTACACATCGTTGTGTGTTGCGTCCGTAATAAATTTAAGTAAAAAAGTTATTAAACTGTACTTTCTTACATATGTTACATACTATACGGTAGCTAACTGTGCGACTATTTTGGAAGTTGTCTTTAGCGGAACACTCGGTGGCCATAAAAAGTATTTGCTTCAACGATATATTACATTTATTCAGAGAGCACACAGTACATACAGTGACGGTTAGCTTAGAAGTTTTTTATTGCCATAGACATCGGCGTTAAGAACAATTGCTTTGCTATTAGTTAAAGATCAGGCGCGCAAACATCCTCCGGCCCGTTGAAAGACCACTTTCAACCACTCTGTTCTTCTGCGGGTAGTAGAGGACACAGTCGCACTACTGGTCTTCGAACATTTCCTTTCGCAGTTCTGATGTCTGCGACCCTTGCTATTCCATCAGTTCCAGGAATCAGTCGCTGCACGCGACACAATCGCCAACATAACGGAGGAACGTGATCTTCCTGAATGAGCACCAAATCATTAACGTTTAGAACTTGAGTGCTGGTTTTCCATTTCAGTCTTTGTTGCAATTCACAAATATACTCCTTTTGCCAGCGTTTCCAAAAATCTTGACGCAACTTCTCAAGGCGAGCATATCTCGACAAACTTGTTTCCTTTAATTTACTGTAATCTGGTGCAGGCAGGGCCGTCAGAGGTCTTCCAATCAAAAAGTGCCCTGGAGTGAGGGATAGAAGGTCATTTGGCGAGGAAGATTGTATTGTGTGATTGTATCCCTTATACAAGGGACGACTATTTAAGATTGCCTCCACTTGCGCAAACAAAGTTGATAATTCCTCGAACGTTAAATGACTATTGCCCATGACCCTTTTTAAGTGGTGTTTCGCGGATTTAACACCAGCTTCCCAAATGCCGCCGAAGTGAGGAGCGTAAGTAGGAATAAAAGAAAACTTTATACCTTGTTGGCTTGCTAAGTCAGATAGAGGTTGATCATAATTTTTGATGAAGGTTCCTACTTCTTTAGCAGCAGCTACAAAACTGCGACCATTATCGCAGAAAATTTTATTCGGTTTACCTCTACACGCGACAAATCTGCGAAGAGTCATGATGAACGCCTCTTTTGAAAGGTCGCTCACTGCTTCTAGGTGAATACATTTAGAACGTAAGCACACAAACAAACACAAATAACATTTTACAAGTCGACTACCTCGACCCTTACGATTTAAAATTTGAAACGGACCAGCGAAGTCCAAGCCGACAGACATGAATGGAAAACCCGGATTAATTCGTGCAGCTGGAAGTTCTCCCATTTTAGGAAATATAGGTTTGCTGCTTAGACGTTTGCATTTTATACACCTGCCTACCGTACGTCTAGCTAAGAGCCTACCACCAATTGGCCATACGGTCTCTCTTACTGTCGCTAATAATAATTGTGGACCAGCGTGTAAGTTATTAATGTGCTCTCTTTCGAATAAGAGCTTTGTTAAATGATGCGACGAATGTAAGAGTATTGGATGCTTCTTTTCGTAAGCGTATTGCGAAGCACTAATTCGACCGCCAACGCGAATTAAACGGTCTTGGTCCATAAATGGTGACAGAGATAAAATTTTAGATTTAGAGTTAAGAGGTTTATTTTTTGACATTAAATCATACTCCACCGGAAACGATTCCCGTTGAGCAATTGTACACAAGAAATGAAAAGAACTGTTTAGTTCGTCCACGGATAAATTACTTTTGCGTTTATCGCTAGGATTTTTTAAATTATAGATAAAGCGCTTAACATACGCAAATGATCGCTGAAGCTTATTTAATGTTGAAAATGTATTTGAACTAATTATTGGTTCTGTTATAATTACTGTGGTTGATTTTATTTCTGGCAGTGAATTGTATTTATCATATTTTAAAATTGGCCACTCATATTCATTTTTATATAAAAACTCAGGTCCGTACCACCATAGATTTTTAGTGATTAAATTACTAGCCTCCATCCACTCCCCCTGAAATTAAATCTGCGGGTTTTGAGTAGTACAAACATAGCGCCAGGACGATCGATTCGTTATCACAATAATTTCTGCAACATGATTAGCAACAAAAGATTTTAATTTGATTAGATCACTGTTTATCCACGCAAGAACTACGCTAGAGTCACACCAGTGTATAATTCTGCCAGGCTTAACTCGTAGCGCGTCTACCACCGACTTACAAAGCCGAGCAGCGAGCAGAGCGCCCGACAGCTCAAGTCTTGGGACCGTAGTTGGTTTTAAGGGTGCAACCTTTGATTTTGCACATAGTAATCTAAGGTTTACATTACCGTTTAAGCTTACTGATCGCATATAAATGCAAGCGCCGTATGCATGTTGGGACGCATCGCTAAATGTATGCATTTCTATGAGATTTGTTGAATCACCTATAGCCAGCCGAGGAAATTCAAAATTTATAAGACAATTGAGACCTTTAGCAAACCTTTGCCAGTCATTTTTGATGTCAGTAGGCACTGGTTGATCCCAATCTAATTTTAGTTGCCAAAGCTTCTGTAACATTAATTTAGGTTTAACAACAAATGGACTTAATAGCCCCAATGGATCAAAGAATTTGAAAGAATTAGACATAATAAAACGCTTAGTAATAATGTCACCTTCTGGAATTTTCTTTACGGGAAAATATAATGTATCTGATGTTGGATTCCAACCCAGTCCTAGGGAGCTAGTTGATTCACTTATTTTTAAGTTTTCATGCAATTGACTTTCAGTAGTATGATCAAATAAATCTGGTAAATTACTCTTAAATTTTCTTAAATTAAAACAGCCCCTTTGTAAAGCCATTGAGATAGATTTTTGTATAAAACGTATTTTTTCAGGATCATCATCACCAGTGATGAGATCATCAACGTAGAAATTCTTTTGAATTATAGTTTTAATAAATTTATCCTGTTGCTCTTCCCCCAGCTGCCACAAACAGCGCGTACTCAAATAACTAGCACTCGCGGTGCCATATGTCAGGGTATTTAATCTTAGTGTACGA
>DWEH01000938.1:0-10279 GCA_018245815.1 Apyrrothrix aesculapus
TCTTCGGGGATTACAGGCGTGATGTTATATATTCGTACATGGAGCGCATAGAATAACATATAGATACATATATACAACTCAAGTAATTTCACCGCTATGGATTTCGTACGTACGAATAGACCTATACGTACGTTCTCTTTAATACCGTCCTTCATCTGTATCGGATGTTCTATAAAGATTAGCGACGTGACGAAGGTCCACATCGGGGGCGGGATCGCCTTATTAACATTCATTCCGGACTCCAATAACGGAACCCTTCTATTCCCCATGTCACCAAAAAAAGATTATTTTGGTCATATCTAAGGTACGAGGTATACGATTCATGTGTTATAACAGTAGATATTTTTGAAATAAAAATAAGTATTATAGTTTTCTTCGACATTCATTTTCCAAAGATTTTCTTAGTTTTTATAGTTTCGTTTTCTTAGTTTTAACGTTTACGTTTATCTCCAAATATTGTCTGAATACCAGCAGATCAATGAACGGTTTGAAATGTTGCCTGTTTTGTCGTACTGTAATTTATTATACAGTATACTACAATATTACAACATAATTCATTGAATTTACTCATGACGAAATACATAAACTGATGAAAGATTCTGCGACTTTTTCACATACAACTACTGCTCTCTGCGTACATCGTAAGGGAGGACCTGGCGCAATGATATAATAATAATATTTTACACGAATATTTCAACGTTGCTGTGAGAGGCCTGGATGTATACATTAGACTATTCTAATTCGTGTTGGTGTTAAAGATTTTTCCTTTTCAAATACTAGTAAATTCTATCAACGTTCAGTTGTTCACCGGCAATTAACCACGTACAAAATATGGAATTATATTAAAACGTAGTAAACTAACTCATGCGTTATCTCATTCCACTGGTAATGAAACGTAAAAAATTAAAAACAGTTTTTTCTCATTATGAAACGTCGACGACATATACGAGTACATACATACATGATACTTTGTATGTGAAGAACACGAAAAAGCGAAGTAGTTAAACTTCGCGTTGCGCAGCAGCGGAGACGTCAGTTTACTTATTCACACATTGCAAACAGCCCGCTCAACACCTGGACGCATTGCTTTTCACATACTAATGGGCCCTATTTATCTTGCCGGTATGCTGCAAAACTCATTAATATGTAATTATAATGTTTTATTAATACTTCGTATGGTGGTCACTCGAGGTGTACGGCTGAGATATTTTGAAACACTAACGCCAAGATAAATAGTGATGTTTATTCGTCGTATCCTCATGACTGATGGTCGCAAACACCAATAGCAACATTGTAGTACAGTATTTTCCAGAAATGTCTTTTCTCGACTACTTGAAATGCCGTCCGTTTTGGTGCTGATTGTCTAATATTTGATCTCTCGACTTTACCGTACCATATTTAACATTTAAACACGAATATAATCAAAAGCATCTATTATCTTAGGAGACACGTCCTTTTATAGTTAACATCTATTTTTGAACAATTGAAAATGCAAAAAAATTGATCTCCAAACTGAATTCACGAATTCACGTATGTATTTGAGACTCAACTTGTATGAACATTTGTGAATTAAGAGATAATGTTTACCAAATCCTTACAACAATCTAACAACACTATATCTGAGCAGGTTGAACAGAATACCTTGTAACATTTTAATTTTCACAAATGACTACACTTGACGATCTGTTACATATGACAGCTCACTCACTCGTCGTTTTCATTTAATCTTGCGAATTTGGAGACGTCAAAAGAATTCTGATATGTAAATTATTTCTTAACGGCGACTTCCTTTGCACTTTAATAATTCCCATACAACCTTGCATCGCATATTTCATATTTTAGATAGAACATAGAAAATAGAAATGAACCTGACTGCTGAGCTGTTCGTGAGTTCAATTCTCACACGTGACATATATTAGCATTATGTAGAGTTACGAGCGTACGATTAGTAATGTAATCAGCTAATTTTATTTTAAATGCATTAGACGACGTTACATTTTTAATGGTGACGGTATTTTGTTATAGAACTGTGCTCCTTCAAACGTAATCATTTTTTTCCGTAACTTGTCCGTGTTTTGGATAGAACTAAAAAACTCCCACGACGCGTCGACCGCGATGTTTATTTATTTATTGCAATTATATAGAGAATATTATTGTACTAATTATATCAAGTAACCAGATTTACTACAAATTAATATATTTGAATAATAAAATCATATACTGTACTATTTTTATAAAATAGTTTAGCTTAGCAAAATCTGTCAGAAACTGGATAAGCAAGTGACAAAAAAACCTGTTGAACAACTTCTAAAGATTTGTCACAGAAGAATAAATGTTCAATCGTGAATTTAAATATGATAAGTAATAGTCTCCAGTCGATTTTTTATAATAAAGACCGAAGAGTTGTAATGTGAAAAACACTCATGCTTCCCTCTCGCGTATGGACAGTTTCGTCGTTCGCAGTGTGCATATTATAATAAGACATTGTAATTTTATTTTTATTACACATGCACGTACAACTGCATTCGGAGAAGGAAAACTCTGCATGTAATACCAACTGCATTAGGCAAGAGTCGGGTCCAGCAACCGAATCAACTCCACGCGTAGCGACTTATCGTTCCTATGGAATATTCTGTGAGATCGAGAGGAAGGAAGAGTAGGTTGTAGGCAAACCTGCACAGAAATAACAACACGAGAACGATTCCTTATATATATGGATCCACAATATATGGACAAAACGTTCTTTACTTTGAGCATTTACTGCTAAGTAGACTAAGTATTATAACGGTCTATAAAAATCTTTAGTTATTGCATGCTTTGTTCTTTTCTATGTTCACAAAACTTAGAAGAAAGCTGTTGGAATATCACCTAGTTGGAAAAATTTTCAAAACTGTAGACAACAAATTTTCTATTGTGTTCCTTTACCGTAATTAAATTATACGAAAGTTAAAAGTTTATTGTAAATACTATGACTAAGTAGCCTTAAAGAACGTACTTTATTGTTATACCAGTTAATTAACGTTTAAATGAAGATGAGCTTATTATTTTTATATCACATAAAATAGTTAACGTTTTTATATAATGTGAGTTTTGAATGATTTATTAATACGCAAGAGAGTATACACTTCCAAAATTATCTTCAATTTTAGTGACCCGAGCAAGTGTTCGGAATGATATAAAGCCATAGCAGGGTTCGCTCGACCTTCGAAGCCAGGGTCTAGTCTATCTTAAACGGCCGGAAAAGGAAGAATTGGTTTTTACACAAGTCAACGGCCTAACTGGTTCGGTATTATTTCCATCATGGTTCGTCCAGAACACGATGTATATATTATTATGTACCCGTGCAAACTATGAATATTGAATATGCAGATATATACGTAATTTTAAATTAAATCGCAGACATATGTTGTATATAATATTAAACAGGCATTCTGTTACGTATTTTACCTGAAAAATCAGTCAAACTAAAACAGCCACCAGGATACCTTTTGATAAGTAGGGAGGTATATACATTAGCAATTTTTTCAAAACTCATTCTCAATGAACAACAAGACACAAAGCAATAAAATATTAAGCAAAAGGTTCGTAAGCCAATTTGCTTGTTTAAACCAGTTCGGGCGTATTTCTTTAAAAATGAATGATGATAGAAAATCGTCTTTCAGTAAATATATCTCCATACCTAATAATAATTATCACAATAATCTTTTTTAAAATCGAATTAAATTAGAAGTAACATGTTTATAACTTGTGTGTTTATACGGACCAATTCATCTCTAATTTGATCAATATATAAAAGACTACAAATATACAGACTACGAAAAAATTGTTAAATAAATTGCATTTGATTTTAACAGCTAGATCGATTTAATAGTAATTCTAAATAAGGACAAATTATACCATAATAAATAAACTCTGTTTTTTGAGATGTGTAGCATTAAATTAAAAACATATTGTAACAACTAATACGCTCAAGTTGACAAATATTTGTAAGTGTAATATTCACAAATTTAAAATACACTCAAATCTTTTATTCGTCTAATGCCCGCTAAGTAATGTACTGACGCACTTCCATGTGACTCGCCTTGCGTACAACCAGTACACATTTTGCTATTTAACTTAATTTGAATGCTCTCCTAAATTGGTAATGCAAATGTAGAGTCACAGAGAATTAAACTTTTATTAAGGTGATTTCATATGATGAGGCCTGGCTGGCTATGATAATTTTATGCTTTGAATTTACATATGAACGATTACGATTGTGACCGTGTGTATGTATGCGGATGCCTAACCGCAAATCAAAATTTTATGGACCGTTTCATAATGCTTCATTTATACTAAAAGCACTTCATAACATTAGCAACATTTTTATTTGCGATTTAAATAATTGTTTTAATAATAATCACAATCGTTCAGTTGCGCAACTTGCCTTGCATGGTTTAAAATATATAATATTAATTTCCTTATTTGTGATATGCCTTAACACTACAAGAATGCAGATATCTCTCTACTATCAAGTAATCATCAAGCCTTCCGACAGGAGAACTCACTCAGCTGATATTTTAAATCAAGATATCTGAAATTCCACCCGTCTTCAGACATTTTAATCCTTAATACGTACAGCACATACTTTAAGTACAACAAGATTAAAACGAGATACAATCTTTTTACACATCATCACGTGGTTGGGAATATGTTTCTATGATGAATGTATATTTAATGCGGTGTAAATAGCACGTGTGCTTTTCATGGTAACAGAACTTTTCTAACCATATTTATACTGTTTTGGTCGTACATCGTAACAATAATTATGAATCGCTCAAATTGTTTGCTACATAATAACAATACCTACAATGTGAGACGACATCAATGTCATCAAAACGATAAGACAAAAATCTTATCAAATGTTAATAAAACCTAACATTAATTGAGTCACAACTTATCACATAATATAATACTTAGAATATTAATTTATTAATTAAGCGAAAAGTAAAATATATTATGAAAGTAAGTTAACAATAAAAATGATCACAATGAGAATTGTTTATTCAGAAAACATATTTACAAATATACACTCTTACACCTTACTCCTTCGGGAAAATACATGCGTGATGTTATGTTACAATACTCATATACTGCAACCTATAAATATGTACAATGATTTTCCTGTAACCTCATTATAAGTTCATCAAAGAAAGGTGGAGAAAGCCGGACCCACGCTATATAGGCTGCATTATTTATTCCTGTAGTAAAAATAAATGTATGCAGACAGGCAATCAATATCGTCCACACGTTCGGTAGCGTGATAAAACTGATAAGTCCACTTTGACAACGGTTGTGCTCATCAAATATAAACTATCTTTATCTTTTCCAATAGACAAAAAGGATATAAAACACCACGAGTTGAGTGGTGGGCGTTCAGATATTACGCGTTTATTGATTGTACGAGGGTGCGTTTTTAAGTTCGCGGAATGGCGGGGTTGGAGGGGGGATAGCAGGCTCGTTACGAGCGGTACGTGTTTAGTGACTCATAATTAGTATATATATAAAGTTTTGTCACAATTGCATAATTAGTTTTAAAACTATCGACGGTTAAACAACTCAAACCGGAAGAAAATTAAAAGTATGGAGAAAATCGAGTATTGCGCCGTTATAAAGTTCCTTACCAAGCAAGGAAAGTCTGTGCAAATCATAATGAAAGAAATGTCATCGGTTTACGGGGACTCTTGCCCTGGAAAACCGATGGTTTACAAGTGGCCAACCTTTTTAAGCAAGGCAGGGATTCACTTGAAGACGACCCACGACCAGGACGGTCTGCTGAGGTGACCACTCCGGAAATTGTAGCGAAAGTCGAACAATTAATATTGGAAGATGCATTACATCAAAACATGTAATGTATGTAAGTATTGCATATTATTTTCAAATATATTACAGAACTCCAATCTCCAATCTCCTATATCCTTTATCCACACTGAATATGTTAAGCATTAATGTATTAAGCATTATTATCGTTTTAGGCAATTGTAAAATTTCCATTACGATTAAATGCAGTACTTTTAATTATTTTTTTTTAACGTATAAAAACAGCAATAGATTTTTTTCATGTTTTGTTATTAATATTACTATTGCAAATGAATTCAAAGTTGTGCAACAAATAATCTTCAAGACACACGTAGCGTATTAAAATTAAATAAATTTGAATTGAACAAAAAAAAACAATAGACCTATTCCATAATAGGACGTAAACGTAACTGGTGAAACGTGGGAGTGTACTACACTTCTCTGCCTACCTCTTCGGGGATTAGAGGCGTGATGTTACTTCTGTATAAGGGTCTGGTCGTATCTACTATGACGTCTAGAACAGGAACAGTAAGATTGTTGGAGGAAAAAGAAGCTTTCTGCTTGCGAGCACAATGATTGACCATTTATTGAAAAGAGTTTCCAGAGATTTTTCCTCTCCAGCTTTTGTCCGTCTGTCCAATATAAATGTGCCTATGTAGTGGATAAAGCTTGGAAAAGTGGAAGATTTAATAATGAATGTTGCTTTGTGTGATAAAACAAAAGTTTAAAATTCGAAGTTTGTAAGATTTCCGACATATTTCATGACATATGATTCAATGTTAAAAAAGCGTAGTAAAAATACTTACATTAATTCAATACGTAAGCGTTTATGCAAATGAAGATAAAAGCCTAAAAGAATGATAATTTTACTTCTCTTGTTATATATTATTTTTGCATGTCGAAGTAAGTATTTTTAATTCGAAGTATTCATAGCCTCCAACAAGATTCATGGCTTGAGTTAAATTTGGGCGAACGCGAACTTACTTTTTAATAACAAGCAATACAAATTATGTGTTTATTACATAAATTCTGATACAAGACTGACTAAAATAATGGGTAGAGTTGGTACGCGCGAAATGTAGAGTCAGCGGAATGCAGCTATTGTTGTGGTGGATCAGTACGTGGTGCCGTGGTAACTCCTGTGATTCGATGTTAAGAAGATAATATACGTACAATTAATTGAACAAGTTGTTGTTCGCGTTTACAATAATGTAGATAATTTAAAACACCCAATACACCTGAAGGTAATCGAAAACAAACTTTTAGCATCTACCCTATTTTTTCAAACGATAATAAAACTTTTCCCTAACATTCCTTATACCGTGTACCCCGGAAATTCATTCGGATGTTTTTATGGTCACGCCAACGTTACCCACTTATGTGAAATGCCTGGGGCTCTGCAGAAAGGACAAAGGACGCTAAAGACTTCAGTATATCCAATACAAGGGCGACAACAACAGAAACACAATATTAAACTGTATTGAAATACATATACAGTTTATTTTTCTATACACTACTATTTATATGTATAATGACTTAGCAATATTATAGGATAAGATTGTATTCCTTTTGTAAAGTATGTCATGATAGGACAAAATAGAACTTATTCAAATTGTCTATGGCCATAAGGACCTAAATGTCAAGTTCTATTTCTTGGAGAAACAATATTCCTTAAAACGCAAATCGAATAAATGTCAAAGATTCACAGACAGAATTTACGAGTGCTTTCCAAATAATGCGCCTAATATTCCCGGGGGTGCCCTTAATCCACATTGGACAGACGGAATGAATGCGCCAAATCCCGTAAAATATTTACTGCGGTCAGCTCTGAGAGTATAGCTACCTATTGAACTGGAAATGCCCTGTGTTGTGCTAACGGTCGATAAATACGGCTTTGTGCGCATAAATATTGCCGAATTTTGGGTACGTAATTTTAAAATTGAAATGCTAAGGAGTTTGGCAAAAGAATTGTACAATGTACAAACCTAGATATATTTCTAAAGAATAATACGTATCTTCATGTATTTCTTGGCGAGGTTGCCAGGCATGATAAAGAATTCCGCTTGATAAAGCAATAGAATGAAAAGACTGTATCAGCTAAATAGATTTTGTAGTAGCAAATATTCATAATAATATTGATAACAAATCACGTCAAATCTACACTAATTTTGTATAGCAATGTTTTAAATTCTATAGAGTCATTAAAATTATTTATAAAAATTATTTTCGTAACCTTTCTGTCGTCACAAAGTTTTCTGCATACTAAAACTGAATACATACTAAAAGAAATAAACTGTGTAATAGATGTGAACAATTAAAGCAAAAATTTTAACTTTGTTAGTAGACACGACAAGAACTTTTTACGCAAAACTTCTCTATACGAAAAATAAAGGCAAATTAACAAATTCCAAAATGTTGATCAAATTTAGATTTAAAAAAATGCGTTTAAAAAGTAAACCTAATATTACAATATTTAATTAATTTTGTGCAGTTTTCTGTATAATCTATTCTGTATGTACAAGACCAAGTTTAGTTGAAAATCATTTATAAAATTGGTTAATACCTTTGCAAAGTTTAAAAACAAATTCTGACAATCTCATTGGAATTTATAAAATAAATCACAAGCGTAGCGGCGATTAATACAGCCTTTGGTTTTACACTAGTTATTAGTCAGGCTTGAAACTTTTACGAAACGAAACTGGGACTATTTATTTAAGCTTATACAATTTTATACATATACGAAACATAGTCCTGAGTTTTTATGGTGAAAATTGGCGTTATACTGAATTTTGAAAGCGACTCTTACACTGAATTAATTTTTCCAACGTTTGTTATAAAAAAAACTACAGTTGTTGATTAATACAATTTTCGAATATCGAAGAAGGATGCAAAGGAGAAGGCAGCAGACACTTTTCCGGCGTAATTATAAAATTAAAATAATAAAATTGCTTTAATAAAATTGACTACCTCGTTGGTCGAGTAGTTGCAAGCGCGACCGCCAATCCTTATTCCTGAGGTCTTGGATTCAAATCCCGGGTCGGGTGCTATTGGATTTTTCTAGCTAGAATTTCTAGTTAAAATATCTAGTAGTGGCTCGGAGTCTGGATTTGTGCCCGGTGTGTGGCAATAGGCTCACCACGATTCCATGATGGGACGTAAACGTAACGGGTGAAACGTAGCGGTGTACTACTCTCCTCTGCCTACCTCTTCGGAGATTACAGGCGTGATTTTACGTTAAAATATTAAAATTTCAAAAACATATGCAGTTTTCGTAAGAATCAAGCCATCATTGATGCCGCCCGAGGCCGCTTCGTGGTTGACGGAACATTGTTTAGTATGCCGTATAACTTATGCATATCCATATGCACGTACGTACATATATCCAAAGTAGTTATTCCCATGTTATCATATATTTTAGTTTGTTAAGACAAAATCATTAAGACAAATTAGTATTTCTAATTGCTATAATTAAACAAAACGAATATGAGGACAGCGATCACGATTCATTTTAAACTAACAGGTATATATTGAAAACAATATAAATCTATCACTTGATGAAATTTGAAGACGCCTTTAGGGGTAAAATGAACTAGTTCTGTAATACATTGTGTAATCTAAAACAGTAAATTTAATCGCAAATTGCCTAAACTTCACCATGAAAGTGACTACATTTTACCGATTTGCCATTCCCTATAAGAGAGAAAATAAAATTTCATACGCTCATATTTTTAGAATAATGCCCCATTTTCCAACCCAAAATATATCACATTAAAGCCGTATTCGAAAAGTCAGCGAACAGGAAGCGAACGGGCCCCTAAACAGTTGACCGATTTCTCTCGAACCTTCTCTGGGATTTTTCTGAAATCTAAAGGATATAATCCTTTGAGAACACGTATTTGTAAAGGAGCATTTGTGAAGTTTTATAGACGTAAGGAAAGGAGGATTTGTATAATGTTATTGTTTCGTAAACTATATTTTTTTTGTTTTTGTTATTTTCACAAAGTGTCAAGAGACTGAGAAAGTTCCGTAAGGAGCAAGATGTAGAGAAGTTGCTAAGTTATTACATATGATTGTTTGAATGTTTTTTTGCGGGTTTAATGTAAACATTGCGTTTCGTTTGGTTTTTTTATGATTACCAATGTTTTAATAGTAAATTTTAAATTAGTTATTTTTTTAACAAGTCACCGAAAAACGAGACTATTTGTAATGCGTTAAAGATCTGGTTAATAAACATATACAACACTCTACAAAAACCAGCCCTTACAAAACTCCATCGTATCATAGTCTCCATTTTCTTATTGTTCTGTATGATTACTCATCTATTAGTCGTATAATATAATTATAATGTATTATGTAATTCAAATGTAACATCACGCCTGTAATCCCCGAAGGGGTAGGTAGAGAAGTGTAGTACACTCCCACGTTTCACCAGTTACGTTTA
>DWEH01000939.1:0-10276 GCA_018245815.1 Apyrrothrix aesculapus
CTCCCGCGTTTCACCAGTTACGTAATATTATAATTTAAAAATAAATGGTAATAATGTTACCCGAAGAATTTTACTTTGCACTAATTATATCTTATGAACAGTCTCAGACTTGAATAAATAATTTATTGATCGATCTATTCGTTTTTTATAGATTTATTCTTTAACGTTCATTCATTCGTTCGCTTTCGTCAATACGGCGCGGCGTGTGTGAGAAACAGCGATACGCGGACCACGTTGCCGCGTTGATGGATAGAATATTAAAGAAAAGACGGAAGAAAGGAATCTTTCAATCTTGATTGATCGTAACAGATTCTTTGGCTTGTTGCGAACTACGAAAGAATGTTGTGAGGCTTTCCGATTTCTTATTAATGAATGCTCAATCTGATAATTGTTTTGGTGAACAAACGCTTGGCATATAACTAATGGTAACATGATCTGGAATGTTTGAACGATGTTGACAGTTTGTATTACACCGGTCAACAAGAATAGTCAAATTTTGAGTACATTCTAGGTATAAGGGAAATGAACAGGTAAGCACGTCATTCCGTAGCTGCTCCCAGAATGTATTATGAGCTGTGATGATGAAAGGCTTAGATTTAGAATGAAGCCTCCCAATAAAAATATTCTTTGGGCTCGGATTCTCGGGCCCACTATTTTACAAAATTGTGTTTTTTAAAGATTGACCGCCTCGTTTGTCGTGTTGGTTGCAGGAGTGACTGCCGATCGAAAGGTTCTGGGTTCAAATCCCGAGTTAGGTACTACTGGATTTTTCTAACTTAGATTTTTTATTAGTGACTCGAAGTCTGGATTTACGCCCGGTATATGGCAATAAACTCACCACCTATTCCATAATAGGACGTAAACGTAACTGATGAAACGTGAGAGTGTACTACACTCCTCTGCCTAGCTCTTCGAGGACTATATGCGTGATGTTACATTTAAAGATTAAATATCACAGACTGCAACGGCGAAAGTAAACATCGTAAGGAAACCTACACACTTTAGACTTTTTCGTAACGTCCTTTAAGACGTACGAAGTATGTGACGTAACTTAACCTTTTCAATTTGAGCGAAAACCACCGTATAACTGAACATGGAACGGTATAACGGATGATGATGATCCCGAGACCAGTCACGAACTAACGAAATTTTGATTAGTAGAATATCATAAGAGTACCAAATAGTAATACAACAAAAGTTGCTATTCAAACAATCAACTTTCTCTCTCCTAAGTATTATTATTCACATGTAATGGTGGGATCTGATTACCTTGTCTTTTCTTTTTTCTTTTTTACTGTCCAAACAATTATATAAGTTAAAGAGAAGGACAGCTTGTAAATAAATAAAAAAATCCATGAAATTTGTGTAAAGTTATTTAATTAACATCTTCAATCGCGTTCCTTGTAATATCATACCGGTCAAATTTATTTCTTTTGTTTACGAACAAAATAAAATTACTCGGAAGACCATTTTAAGCCGTCGGGATCAAAGTCGCACATTACGACTCGTCTTAATCTCTTAGTCTGTTCTTATAAACTTTTATTTATTTTCTTCTTTAAAAAACTGCCTCTTTGACTGCCTCGTTCGTCGAGTGGTTGCAAGCGCGACTGCCGATTGAGAGGTCCTGGGTTCAACTCCCGGGTCGAGTACTATTGATTTTTTCTAAAAATTCTAATTTCTAGTAGTGGCTCGGAGTCTGGATTTGTGCCCGGTGTCTGGCAATAGACTCACCACCTATTCCATATTGGGACGTAAACGTAAGTGCTGAAACGTGGGAGTGTACTACACTCCTCTGCCTACCTCTTCGGGGATTACAGACGTGATGTTACGTTTACGTGTTACGTTCTTTAAAAAACATTATTTCCACAGTTGCCGTTCATTTGGTATTTAGTTGTGCATACAACAAGAGCGATGACTTGGACTATTTGAAAGCCATTTTATAATTAGATGTACATATGTACATATATGAGGTGATGGGACTCACGGTGACCAAAGCCCTCCGTCAAGCTGGCGACAGGGAAGAGCGGAAGCAGCTAGTCAAAGCCTCCACCAAAGATTTTCAGGACGGGCACGACTTTCAGAAATGAAGTATACCAAAAGGAAAATATGTATAAACATATATTATACATTTAGACAAACTGGACCTCCTGCTAGTCTTGTATCGATCAAACTTACATAATATGATATAACAATTTTGTAACTATGTGGTGTTTACATACTTCAAATGAACATGTAATTAATATAACCCCGTTTTCTGTTACATCCCGCTCATTCAAAACTATATTGCATTGGTTATCTGTTAAATTTATCGCTACGTTGGCAATACAAACTAAATTGCACACGAATTAATCATAATGTCTCTATGTAATGATTTAGCTTGTATTCAATGCAGTTTATTGCTTTATTAAGTCTTAATTAAACTGCGATAGTCGGTTTAAAGTAGTGTATTATAAGATAAAACAATAAATAATATTATAGTTACGAACTCCGCAGATCCCACTCAACTAAAGCTTTGTTCCGGGAATTCCGGTTCAAGCCGCTGACCTAAGAACAATAGCAGCTGATTTTTATGCCATTTTCACACCAATGCCGCGCGACACACAGTTTAGCGACACAAGACACGCATACATAGCTACACGTGCTTTAAAACAATAGTAGAAACCACAGAGTAATGTGTTTAAAGAGATTACATACTAGACATTTGAAAAGATAAGAAGGAATTTGGTTTTATAATAAGGATGAAAATCGTGTGACAACAAACATCATGATCATGTTGATTGAATTGTCATCCAGAACAAATATTTTCGTGATGAGCACGTGCATTTGTTCTGTTTATGGGTGAAAAATGATATTATATACAAGCATTGGATATGGGAATGTATTTAGAAACGTTTACGTGTAGTGAATTAGCTGTCTGGTTACAGAGAACAGGATTCACTATTTTGGCATCAGATAGCCATGTACGATGTCACTCCAAAACATTATTATTATTATCAAACACTATTGTTACTTTTTGAATGCTAATGTTAAATTTTATTGTCTTTGTTAACACTAAGGTAAGTTATACTATTCGATATAAGCCAGAGTAATTTTTTAAGGCTCATATAAGCTGTGAGAATAACTAGATCTCACCACCATAGAAACCAATATTACCCACAATTATTATTTTAATACCCATATTCTATCCAGACACCCTCCAAGTTATTAATACTCCAGTCGAACACACAAGCCAAATTTCGGGGAAACGTACCTGCACATTGGTCACACATTATGTTTGCTGTATCGAATTTATTTCGAACTCCGTAACTAATGAAAGTTGATACATTTTTTCCACGGCTTTTATGTATGTGAATCTCGGATTTCAACACTTTTCAAGAGAAAATTGTGCCCATGAACTCACACGCTTTATTAACGGCTTTTAAGTAGACCGATGAGGCAGGATAGTTCCAAAACTGACGAACAGAAACATCACAATTTATTTCTGATGAAAATTTTGAAATCAACTTGCTTTAAAAGTTATGGTAAGTAGATAGCACTAGCGAACAATGAAATAGAACCTTTTCCTTTATCATTCATCGTCATGATCATGACCAGCCTGTGTTAATCTGCATTAATTCATTTCTGGAAATAAGGCTCCCCTGGGCCTTCGGAATTGTGACATCAATGTTACATACATAATTTATTTGACACCAATTAATGGCCCCACCTTTGTCATATTTTAGGCTAGATAAAAAATTATATGCTACACCAACTCAAACCACGCAAAAGATGATTATGACACAACCAATTTACTAAGAATAAAATATAATTTAGTATCAATAGAGTGAATATGATTATAACAAAACAAAGAGCCGAATAAGCAAAGAACGAAGAAATCGCAAGTCAGTTATAGAACGTTGTTCCTTCCGGGCGTTCCCGCGCTGTCTTCAAGAGCGGTGCAAAAAGAGCGCTCCATTAGGCTAGCGACGCATCAGCGACTCGTCTGATGTTATGGACGACGATGATCACTTATTATATCTGAATCCTAACTTAATCAACGACCAGGTTAGAGATTATAAATAAAATTGACAACATACAATAGAAGAAATGTGTACCCCTTATACATAGATCTAAAAAGAATGAAATAATACAATTATGTAAAAGGAGCGTGATAATCAAAAAGGTGCTGTGTCATTTGAGACTGTTGGAACACAAAAATGTAAGAAATGACCTCATGCACCGGAGATGAGAATGTTAAGATCTACGTGTGAAATGCTAAGAATATATAACCCTAGATATGAGTAAAATGTTGCAGTCAAGTGAAGTTTAAAAGTGCCAACGGCAGCAAAGATGACAAGAAACCGTTCGACATGATTCAGATATTTTATACCGGTAAAAACGATGTTATAAGAGGATTCTTATTTATCACGAGTACGAACGTGGGTTACAAAGAAAGGAGAAAATCAAAATATTTACATATGTATATGGTAGTATAGAGTAAAAAGTTACATAGTCATGCAAAGCAAAGAGACCAACATCAAGTATATGTTTAATAGAGTATTGGAGACAATATAATTTGCGTAGACTCACAATTTATTAGATAGGTAAATGAAATGACGATGATAATGATGATCCTTATGAAGCAGACGTCACCATTACGGACATTGAGTTACGGAACCATGAATGCCACCAATGTTAGTAAATTATTCATTTCTATTGCCTAAGCTTCAACATATTAAAAGCACTTTTTATTCTTCCGCGACTTTTTCGTCTTTCACCTCAATTGGATTAGGAAGTCAATACTTTTAACACAACGCTTAAGTTTCAGTACATTAAACTCTTGAACGACTAATTTTTATGCTAACATAAATGTCTCTGTAGCTGGATGGTCCTCGGGGAAATACACGAGAATGGATTATATGTATGTATGTATGTTGTGTACGAGAAAATGATAGCGCTAGAAGAAAATAATTTAGGAATGTTTCCAAGAATATATTGAATAAGATATGACTGTCTCGTTTCTTCCTCACCTAAAAATACCTTTTATTATTGAAGACTTCCAAACGGACTAACGGGTGCAATCATTGCCATTACATTAAAAAATATTTAATTTTTTTTTTCTTAAAGGCTTACAGACAGGCTACTGGATGTAATTATGAGTAAAAATTTCTTAGTTTTATAGGAGAATCTTTAAGATGGAACAATTACCAACCATTTCCGCTCTCAAAAGGGGCCAATTTTAAGAACTAAAAAACTAACGTTAGTATACCAACTACCGCGCAATCTATAGAATATGCAAAATGCCTATTGTGATCTCTGTATACCACGAAACTTTAAATTACTGGTCTTAAAGAAGAGCTCTTTTAAAGCGTTTAAAGGTATTTTTAATGTTCAAGATGTACTCATTCTCAATTAGTACTTAATATCATATAGCTTTTCTCCTTACAAATTACTATTGGAATTGTAACGAAAATCAATAACAAGTGACCATATTTCAAAGGTCATTAAAAGTTCGTTATCTATGTACAGTTGCGCTACATTTTGCGTATTCCGCATAACATTCCTAACATTTATCTACCCAATTACCTCCGGCTCACGTATGGGCCGAATTTGGTTCGGAATCAAATACAATTGTTAACATTACTATTAACATTGTTGGAAAAGCTTTCGGGTTTCGCAAAAGCTTCGGGTCGTTTGACAGTTCGGTTTCAAGGGACGCAACTTTATCGAAAGCTAATTTGTATGCAGAGCAACGTATGCAGGCTTAATGGCCTCCTAGCCAGCTGTACCACCGCGAACGATCGTGCGAACTTCATCGTAGTTGCCGCACCTGAAATTGATGTATCATATTACCGTTAAACAGTTTGTGATTTATTATTATTATATCACCACGCCAAGTCCCTTACGGAGAAGGTAGAGAGCATCGAATGCCCAATATCTTTATTCATACCGATCTGACATGCTTCTTCCACATTCATCATTCTTTTCATACAGGTAGGTCGATTTCGAAGACATCTGTCTGCTGTTTTCTGATTATATACACGACTGAATTATGTACTTACGTATAGTTTTAACGGGATACCCCGACTTGTTTCGGACCTATCTGGGAACCTACTTCATGAGCTCCCGCCGACCGCAGCGAGGTCACGGCGGAGACTGGTAACGTATCGAAGGTATAACCATCGTAGGTGTATATTTTTTGTTTGCCAAGCTGTTTCATATATATTCACCTTTATTTTTAAATTATTTGTTTGGAACTATTCAAGTATATATTATAGATACTTGTACGTTGTATAAAACGTGATTTAATTATTTCTTTGCAACAAGCTCAAGCGTATGATATCTAACGATAAATCTGCTAAAATCAAAGTTTAAGTAATTAACAAACACGAAGGAATTCAATGATCAAAGGAAGAAAACAAATATTCCTACAATTCAAAATTCTAACTTCATCGTACACTATATTTTACATTGAGACACATAGATCAAATACTGGCTGATGGAGATGTCAGATCTCTCCGAAACCAGCTAGAATTTATGGAGAGTGTGATGAAAGTAAACAAAGCACGTCTCTTTTGTAAGTATAGAAAAATTTTGCACAGTCTGTCCACCCCGTGAGAGACCTGGAGTGGCGCATTATTAAAATACATCACGTATTTTCTTGGCTTCGCTTAATTTCTATTTAGTCGCTCGCCAACGAGCTAACGCATGGTCATCTTACCTTCCGTAAAATACTAACAGGACTTTGCTACAGATTAGATAATGAGACAGGGCCGAACCTATTGGATTTCAGATTCTAATACACTTCGTAATCCGAGGGGAAACATTTTTCATCCCACGGTTTCTTTGTTTTTCCTACAGCAATGTTATTAGATGCTGCAGTATATTATATAACTTTTATCTAAAATCTTCGCGGATATCGTTTTACGTACGTAACATCATGCCTATAATTCCCGAAGAGGTAGGCAGAGGAGTGTAGTACACTCCCTCGTTTCACCAGCTAATATTTTATTTTAGTGGTTATTATGTATCTTATTTCTTTGAAAACAAGCTTTTTTGGACATTTCTTTAAATATTAAACGTTTTAGTTAGTCATAGTGAAGAAAAATATAAAATACACGTACATTTTATCGCCATGTTTTTTTTTGTATTTTGTATAATATTGCAGCCAGAAAAGATATATAAAAGAGTGAAAATGATAATGATGGTGGTGACGATGGTGGTGACGATGGTGGTGACGGTGGTGGTGACGGTGGTGGTGACGGTGGTGGTGACGGTGGTGGTGACGGTGGTGGTGACGGTGGTGGTGACGGTCGTGGTGACGGTTGTGGTGACGGTGGTGGTGATGGTGGTGTGATTGTGGTGTGATTACGTTGGTGATGGTGGTGGTAGCAGTAATTAATAATGACAAGAGTATTGATGTAATTAATATTCAAAGTTGTATTATTAGTGAAGTAAATCAAACTTACTAACAATTTATTCATGTGCTATAAGTATATTTATGTCATATGATTGATGTATGATATTTTACTTTTATTAATAACACAAAAATGAGATCAAAAGTTTGTATATAGTCAAATACTGTAGCCTGCCTTAGTGATGTCATTTTAATTATACACGGTTAAAACCGCTGGGCATGGCTAGTTATTTTTGTATTAGGCTAACAATAAGTTTACACTTCTGCCATGTGGTCATAAGCACACACCCCATTTTTTGTTATATTATATACTGATAATGCAGAAATATTTAAAGCATTTCGGGGTGTCCCTGCATCAACTATATCTTACTATGAGAAATATTCACAGTGAATTCTATGGCTTTCAATTATCTGCTTCTCTGTGAGACTGCTGGTGTTGTTTGACACCAGTTGTCCCTTGTTTGGATCATCCTAAGGGAACTTCAAATAGGAACATAGGCAATGTGCATCATTTTCTTTTTGTAGGATTCCCTACAAACACCCATGTATCTCTGTTGGGAGTGCCACACAACGCTGCAAATGTTCTCAAAGTTCTGCACTAGAGCACAGAAAGCTAACAACGTTTTATATTTGGAACAGGTGATTAAAATTTTTCTATGTTTATATGTTAATAGCTTGCATCCCAATACTCGTAACTACCGAAGTCCAAAGATATAATTCAGTTTAAATGCCTAAGAATCCATTTGTTATCATCATGAGATATCAGAAAATTACCATATGAAGAATAAAACTGGTCTACTAAGATTTGTTTTTCTGTCTGTGTAATAATAATAATCTTCTTATTTTCTCACACCATTGGTGTCATTGCCAAATATCAGCTATGGCTATGATGATGTAATGCAGATAACAGGAAACCACTGGCCTTAGAGCCAATGGGAGGGATTGTAATAGTATGATAGTGTTGACTAAGAGAGGGTGGTCTCCAGTAATTCACATTCATAGGCTGATGACTTAATGCAACTCACAATTCATTCAATACATGTTTATTATGGTTTCAGAGTTACAGCCATGAAACATTGTCAACTTTGGGTGCAGTTGTTTTGAATAACATCAACAAACAGGTAACAAATACACCTCATGATTCCAACACTACATATATAGGACTTGGCCAATCGCATGTGGGGTTTCAGCTACGGAGTGAAATAGACACTGATACAGGCGTCCAGAATGATGTTGAAAAGGGTGTGTATGAGGTAAATTATGAAAGGGACACAGATATACAAAATGAGAATGATATGGATACAGAGATGCAAAATGAGATTGATAGAATGGTTAACGCAAGAGATAATGAAACAAATGCAGATAACCAGAATGAGAATGATACAGATACAGAGATCGAAAATGCGATTGTTAGAATGTTCAATACAAGTAATAATGATATGAATACAGATATTCAAAAGGAGAATGATACAGATACAGAGATGCAAAATGAGATTGATAGAATGTTTAATACAAAAGATATTGAAACAAATGCAGATACACAGAATGAGAATGATACAGATACAGAGATCGAAAATGCGATTGATAGAATGTTCAATACAAGTAATAATGATATGAATAAAGATATACAAAATGAGAATGACACATATACAGAGATGCAAAATGAGATTGATAGAATGTTCAATGCAAGAGATAATGAAACAAATGCAGATACACAGAATGAGAATGATACAGATACAGAGATCGAAAATGCGATTGATCGAATGTTCAATACAGATAATATTGATATGAATACAGATATACAAAATGAGAATGATACAGATACAGAGATGCAAAATGAGATTGATAGAATGTTCAATACAAGTAATAATGATATAAATACAGATATACAAAATGAGAATGATACAGATACAGAGATGCAAAATGAGATTGATAGAATGTTTAATGCAAGAGATAATGAAACAAATGCAGATACACAGAATGAGAATGATACAGATACAGAGATCGAAAATGAAATTGATAGAATGTTCAATTTAAGTAATAATGATATGAATACAGATATACAAAATGAGACCGATTCAGATATAGAGATACTGAGCGAGGTTGATGAAATGTTAAATGAAAGAAATAATGAAACAAATTCGGATGCCGAATTAGAGAGTGAGGTTGATAGATTATTCAATGAAGGGTGTAATCAAACAGATGCAGGCATACCATTAATACCAGAGGACTGTGAAAACATACTTGCAAATGCAGGTGAAAATCCAATGACTAAAGGCTTGAATGATGATGTTGAAATAATTGCAGATTCAGCTCACACTGTTAGAGGTGCTCTATCGTCTTCAAAGGGTTATTTACCAGAAGGACAAAGGAACCCTAATCCCAGTATTATAACACATTTGAATATCGACTTTGATACTGTACAAAGCATTAGCAGCGAGTCATCGGAGGATCTTGTGGCATCTACGCTGCCGAAACGGATAAAAAAACCGAATGAGTCGACGAATCGGAAAGCCCCGGAGAAAAGGAAGTCAAAATATCAACATGTGGAGAAAACCATGGACAATGTGCTGATAAAATGCAATACAACATTAGAAGAATTGCAGAAAAATTTAGAATCGGAGAGAAAGAGTGATGAATTCAGGAAATTGAAGTTCATATGCGAAAAGTGTGTTGTCAGCTTCAGAAGGAACTGTGAATTGAAGCGGCACATTGAAATATACCACCGAGAGGTAAGACAATTTTATATGTTATCTTATGTTTTACATATAAAAGACTAAAAAACGAAACATCACGCCTGTATTCCCCGAAGAGGTAGGCAGAGGAGTGTAGTACACTCCAACGTTTCACCAGTTACGTTTACGTCCCAATATGGAATAG
>DWEH01000940.1:0-10273 GCA_018245815.1 Apyrrothrix aesculapus
ACGTAAAGGTAACTGGTAAAACGTGGGAGTGTACTACACTCCTCTGACTACCTCTTTGAGGAATACAGGCGTGATGTTACGTAATATCACAAACATGCGTAGCAGGAGCTGAATTTTAAATTCGTCTGCTCACAGCTTAGTGACTACAAATCCAAGGTGCTAATAATGTCACTTAAAAAATTCTGGAAATCTTATCGTATTGGAGATTATTAGGAACACGAGAGCTGTTAATTTTGTGACTGAAACGGCGATAATCCATAATAATTCGTTGAGATAACAGGACCGGCGGCGCACGGGCGGCGGCGCTCGTAATGAGCAGCATCTGCGAATCAATGAAGCTGCGCATTTTATTAACCGCCGCGATAAATTTGCATCGTCAAACAGCGGCCGCGGCGCCGCGGCACGTTCGGTAAATAGAATAAATACAAGGTCCTCGCCGTCCGCCCTGCCCCGTCACAAACACAATTTGTCCCTGCATTAGGTGCTACCATTACAGGGAACGGTGGAACAGCTCAGGAGATAAATACCGTACGAGACTCTTTTTTTAGTTTATCTAATTGCAAGGTATCAATGCACCAAGTGTATTTCAATATATAAATAATATGTTTTATGTTGTTTCTTTCTCGAATTGTATGTTTGTTTACAACTTACAATTCAACTATTCTTCTTCAAATTCTTAAAAGGCGATTAAAGAAAACTTTGTACAAGTACATCATTGGAACTATAACCTTGTAGTATAGTATCTATTAGTGAAATTCAACGATAAAGTTAACATACATCTATCGCCATAACGTAACACAAATTGCGCAAAACATATAAACGTAAAACAATTTTTTTGCGAATTATTTATTTGATTATTCTGGTGACTTGGTAATTTCTTGCTGCTCTTCGTGCACGGTCGACTGTCGCGTGTCGGCGGCGGCCCAGCACGGCTCCGTCAACACTGTAATGATGACGGGTTATATCAGAAAACTGCTACCATTTATCACACGCGTCTTCTGTATTTATGCAGAAATATTCGTCTTAAAAGTATTAATAATGCCTGTACATGTGTCGATTCGTTTACTATAGACCTTTGGCTGAATATTACTTCACTATAAATGTATTTAAGTATAGACTGAATCAAAGGATCCAGAAAACAGAGTACCGTGAGTGGTGACGATCCTTGACGGAGGCATAAGTCCAGCAGTGCACGTACTGAAATGAATGAACTGTGTCAATTTTTTTTATTGTAACTAGTGTTCACATGGTTCCTTTATGTCTTAATTGTTTTACACATTTTAACAGAATAGTGAATGGTGCATAAAGTAAATCTTATTTAGGTTTAGCTGCTCGTAATATATAAGCACGTTGGTAAGGTAATATGCAGTTAGAAGGGCCTTGTAAAAGGCTTGACAAAGTGATTAGCCGGCGGCGGCGCAGCTCAGAAGGAGCTGCTAACTCACCATTACGGGCGTCGTTTTTAAGATAATTGCGGACATCACCTAACTCGCGCGTTGTGCGGGTCAGTAGCCCGTATAAAACTTGATAATCACTTTGTCTCGACTAAAAGAATCTCGAAGTCTTGGAAAAGCTTGCTATCATATTGCTTTTGTGATAAAAATACACATTTGCCCTAAAAATGCGTAAAGACAATAATTTCTTATAAATATGTGTTGTTTTACGCAAATGCGGAACCAATGTCCAAGTAACTAATAGTTTCCCTATACTTTTATAATAAATGTCTCTTCACATTTAATATAACTATGTACATATACATACGTATGAGAATACACGTGAGCGTATAAGGTATATAAACGGAATACTGTCAGATTTAGAGAAGATGATAGGATATACAGTATTGGGAACGGGACGAGCGATGAACTCAGAACGGGTTTGTCTGATCCGAATCTGCTGAGTTCAATAAGCTGGGCTTAAAATCGATCTTCGATTCGGCGATTACGGAGGCTGGCGTTGACGGATGTCAGCTTAACTTGTCTGTCACCGACCAACAGAGATACCCACCACATTAATCTCTATTCCCCGAGAGCAACACGTGGATTTACACATCAACGAAAGTAATTTATATGCAAATCACTTCAACTTTGATGAAATCGTGACTCTAATACGCCTGACATAGTTCAAACCTTAAAAGCTTGTGATTAGGGTATGGTATGAAAGCCGAAGAAGAGTAGGTGGTTGAATATACGACTACGTGCTTATTATAGTTATTTACACGTCTAGTTAATGTTCATTAATAGTGCCTGTAATAATTAAATATTCAATATACGTATACAAATAAATAGTTTTATGTTTGTAAATAAAGCGTATTTATCCTTTGAACTACACGCAAATAAAGTTTACGTCATAAATTAATTATGTTTGTATAGCATATTTTGAATTGGTGATAATTTTAAATTATCATTTCAGTAAAACCGATGTCGCCTGTCCAAAGACCAAGGTCTCAGCGTTGCGCGAGCACGGCGCTGCGCGCGAGCGCAGTGGTTGTGTGCGCCAGAACAGTATGACTGGCGGCTTGATAAATAGGAACAACTGTTGGAGCAACAATGCCGCCTGTAAGTCGATACGCGCGCTATCGACCACTCGATTAATGACCGCCTCGCCTAAAAGAATGGTCTATAATATTTATTATCAGATAACCGCCCGCTACTGGGTAATTCTTGTGTCTCCTACCATTATACCAGCCTCGCTACATCATCTGTACATTACTCACTTTCTACCGGCCGATATAATATACGCTTTTATTGTACTTTATAGATCGTGTCGGTTCTGTATTTCGGATTCTTCCATAGAAATGTCACCGTCGCCGTGTTTCGTGTTCAATGTTTGTTAGGCTTGGCTCGATACACATTGAACGCCTTGTTTAAACTATTGAGAAAATACGCTCCCGGGAACGATAATCGTATATCAAGTATGAGACGTTCAAGGAACTAATCTGTTTGGTCTGATTCTATGTTATAATAGTAAATGAAACGTTCCGCCCACGAAACGAGGCTCATTGATCTTAAGCATTAATAGTATCGTCGACGGACGCGCGTCGTACTTGAAACGAGACTCCTAATTATCCGTGATTATAAACATAGATAGTTTTATCGTGAGTGTCGTGTTAATCAGTGATTCAATCGTAGAAAAAATATATATTTTGAAATTGTTTTTATAAATTTCTTATCCTTTTTCTTGATGCGATGTTAATTTATTTACACATTAAATCACTTGTTATATCAAATAATAATAAGAACAAACGCGACTGCACAGTCGCAGATATGTTATGTACTTTTAATCTTGTCATTTTGGCCTGGTGGCTTTGGTCTCGATTTTTTTAACGTTTTTGGCTCTTGTCATAATTACGATTTATATCTTCGGTTGCTCACCTTGTCGCCACCATAAAGACTCGTGTAAGGAGTGGTCCCTGTGTTTTTATGATATATTATGTTTAATGTTCTTTAAAATATCCAATTTCATACAAATAAACTACAGTACTAACCAATTTAAAATATTTAAATATGGGGATATAAGTATATGTTGTGGTTCGGTAAAAAACTAGTCTACAAGAGGAGTTAGGGCAAAAGTCTCGCTGTGAATAGCTTTCGTTACTAAAAATAGAAAAGAATCGTTACTCAATGATAATCCACCTTGACGTACAGTTCCCAGCTGAATTAGGTATGCCGAACTTAAGCTTGATGGCGATTGAAGGCGGAATGCCAGTTACGAATACCGGACCGTTATTTATTTGTTACCGTTCAACTTTATGTTTACTTATTTCAGTAACGTTTTCTAAATATTTTGTTACGAGAATATAAGGATATTTTAATAATGGGTCTTTATATGTTGGTTCAATAAATGTTTGGATTGTCGTGTCTAGTGTCCATACAAAAATTATAATGTACCTACACTATACTTCCAACGTTGTAATCGATAATTTATTGGGTGGTGTGGTATTGTGGATGTACTATTTAAGGTTCGTTGGTATCAGCGTCGCATCTGTTCCTATTTCTGTTGCAATAGTAAAGTAGCAGTAAGTGTATCGTTGCATGCTGGTTAGATTGCTATAATACGAAGAACGTACTGCAACATGAGCCGGGACTAACTTAATCATCATTCATTTCGCGATTAGTGTGTTGTGCGTGTCCGACAGATATTTAAAATATGCCGTTGCTATTTAATAGGAGCTATTATTATTACTGTCGATCCAATTTCCTATGAAGGCTAACTCAAAACTTTACAAAAATGCATACAAAAATTTGCTAATGAATTGGACAGTTAACAAACAAAATGTGTAAGTGGTTATGTTATGTACATGAAGCCGACTTATAAATAACTGTAACTGAACTATTAACAAAGGATTTCCGCAAAACAACGTCCAAGCCGACAAGTTTGCATTAATCGATTGGTGGAGGATCTGTCGCGAGCTAGACGCGGCCGGTAGCGGCTACAATTAGCGGCGATTTGTCGCGCTGCGGCGCGGACGCGCACGGCCGCGCTTCCCATAGCCGGACCCACCTGCGGCTCGCACTGTCAACGGCTCTCATTAACTTTTTGTCTTCCACCGACCCGGTTTGTATGCTTGGACTGATGGTGTTTCATTACGCGATCCAAAAATCGTCCGCTCTAACAATTCCGCAGTCACTTTTATGAATAGTAGAAATTGTCTGTGAAAATAATTGTCTCGTTGGTCGAATGGTTACTAGCGCGACTGTCGAGCGAGAGGTCCTGGGTTCGATCCCCGGGTTGAGTACTATTGGGTTTTTCTAACTTGAAATTCCTAGTAGTAGCTCGGAGTCTGAATATGTGCCCGGTGTGTGGCTCACTATGTATTCCATGATGGGGACGTATAACGTAACGGGTGAAACGTGGGAGTGTGTTACACTCCTCTGCGTACCTCTTAGGAGAGATACACTCGGGATTTTAAGTTTGTTAAAATTAGTGTTCTGTTATTTTCAAAACTGAAATATCAACAATAGGTAAACATTACAATAAAGTTCTTAGGCTATTAATACAAAATGTTGTTTACAATAATGTCATTAGCAAATATAAAAATGGTGTTAATAAAGTGTTGGATCTTGCTTTGTATACTGATTTTATTAAATCTACACCATCAGCCTGTCTCATTCCAGTGCTCCAGCTTGTCGGTCCACCAAGACCTCCCCTGAGGGGTTTTAGACAAGTGTCTCACGTTGGGCATGCGTACGCGTAAGGAACTAATAAGGAACGACTGCTACTTATTCGGGTTATTTAGTAAGTGCCACGTCGAAAAAAGGATGTGAACTTTGCTCAGCGTAGACAAGCGCCAGAATTGACTTTAGGTATGGACCGCGTACGTAGTGGGGCAGGCCAGGCCTTAACTCAAATAGATCTTTCAAAATATGTATGTCCTAAAGTAAGACTTATGATGTGCTTTATTTATGAAGAGAGCATCAAATTGCGTGCCAAAGAAGTGATTTCAAGCGCCACCATAAAATGCAGGGCTATTTTGTGCTATGTGTGAATGAAACCTGTTTGAAGCATTAAAATAATATGACGGAGGTTGTGGGCGTGAAAGTTCGAGTTCGCGATCTAAGATATTTTGCGCTTGACCGTGCGTTAAGTTCAAGTTCGCGTTAGTGGACTTACGTTCGTTAGAGCTCGCGAGTTGCGCAAACGCAGCTCGCTTCCACATCGGCGCAGAGCTTGCGTCATGACTCATCACCGGTGTCAGCACGTCAATGCCTCGTTTATATAAATACGCTACATTCTCCACGTTGTTTATTTATAGACTCCACGACGTGTGAAGTAGGTGAGAGTTTCAATGGAAATCCTCGATCATTGATTGAGTACTTGTCCGTTTTATTCTCCAGTTTATTTTCGCTCTAGAGTGATATTCGAATCAATCGAGTAGAGGACTCCATGCAAACTTAGATGACCCTCATATCGATTTTCACGCCTGATCACGTCTCATTCATTATGTCATCGATTATAACTATTATCCTGACTTATTGATACTTTTAAATACGAACATATTTGTATGCAAATGACTGGGTTGAAACAAAACGAATTGAATTAATCGAAGTCAAAAGTAAATTGAACGTGTGCTGTGGCTCTTGATTCGCACGGCCTTCTTCAATAATTTAATGCTTGATAACCGGCGGTAATGACAGCATAAATGTATCTATTATAGTTTCTTCCATTTATATTGATCGCATTAATGCGGATCGCTTGTAAAATTGAAACGGCTTTTGTCCAGTTGTTGCAGAGACCCGGTAGGCAAATGGAATAAAATCTAGTATGAATGGTCTCCGCTGGCACACTTGCGGTCCGCTCTTGAAACGTGAGACGGGCGTGGGCTTAATTTGAATCTCAGATGAATGTAGTGTTATTGTTTGATAGTTTTATGATATGAGCCTTCTAAATTCATGTTTTACTTCTACGTGACCATATACTTGCTTCCTTATCTAACATACGCTGTCATTGTTATTATGATTGATCGTCTGACTGCACGATTCAAACATGTGTTTATCAGATGTCATTATTAGGTATTTACTTTATATATTTGTCAATATACAACTGGTCCTCGCTAAGCCAGATTGGATAATCCTTTGTCCAGTATTCGCTTGTAGCATGCGAACAATTTTTTTACATATGGTAGGCAGTGACACTGTAAAATCGAGGTGTTTGAACGTACTCCTTAGAAATAGTAGCATGATCGGTCAGTTTTAATGACAGGTGCTTCTGAGCTGCAATTACTACTTAATATCAAGTGCCCTGCTTGCTTACTTATTGTTTATATAATATGCACAAGTATTACTTGAATTTAATAAAGTACTATCAATTTCAGGAAATTGGTTAATCAGTAGTCGTTTATATTTCCGTAACGTTATTTTCTTGTGTTTCAGCGAAAAATTAACTGGATAACCCATTAAATTATACAGACATTAAAATAAAACACACGTTTAATGTGTTAAATAAATAACTCCAATCAGTTTACAAATGATGCTATTTGACACAGCACCGTTTAGGTCATTAAAAGTATCAGATCACGGCGGATGTTAATTTGTTTGGTATTCGGAGTGTATTGCCTTTAAATTACTCCTTCTCGGTGGTTCACAGCGCGTTTTATACGAACGTATAATAAATGTATTCCAGCTCGAAGCTAACTATACACAACTGAATTTCAATTATTTTTCGACGTGATGTCTTTACGGCCTCTTATTGCGATTGAGGGCGTTTAATTGCTTAAATAAATATCTTGTTTGATTTACTGTTCGCATTTATTTGAAGCCCGGATCTTATCGAATAACTTTATAATCGAATTTTATAACAAATGTATTGTTAAATGAACGGAAGGTTTGACATTATGTAATATATTTTTCAACCAACAAAATGGTTTTATTGCCCTTTAATTATTGTCTTAAGAAATTTGTTCAGCATGTGTACTTCGTTAAATCTGTGTGTGAGCACGTGATATATTTTTAACCGTTCTATGCATTTGTAAATTCATGTCTGTATTAGTAACCCAGTGAAGCCTGTAACCCCAGGTGTGGCTCCAACGCGGAGTTAATATTAACGAGTTTTATCTACGATCAACAATGTACTACGAGTTAATCATTCAAAAGTCGACTATGGCAGACCCTTGATTAATATTGCAGGATGTTTGCGATTTCTCCGGTAAACTGTTAAGAACGCTTAATCTCTTAGTTTCTAGAAATACAAGCTTAGTACGACTAACATTTTCCCAGTTTAATTTCGATTGACACAGTTCGGGGTGTTCACGAAGGTGACTAAGCGTATCCCGTGTCGCTACGTTTTACGAACCACTGCTTAATAATGTGCGCTCTTTTTGCGTGACTTCAAAAACGCGTGACGCTGTGTTTTGTATTTTTATACGTCGTACGAACGTGTTTTATCTGTTGGATGACTCGCGAGGTACATTATTTACGAGCAACTCTGACGTAACAACAAGTTTGACTTTCTTATCGTCGTAACGTGCCGCGAACCGCTGATCGCCACTGGATTACCAACGTAAGAATACGTAAATAATATGTTTTAAATAATGCTGTTCTTAGCAATTATTATAAGCTTTGGTAACATGATGCTCCCATGTCAATAACAATAAGGCGAAAAGCACTGGACTTGTGGTAGTGACGCTCAATGACGAAATATTCGTTTCGAACAATCACCTTTGGAATGACTATTGTATACATATTTGACATTACTTGGAATAATTCTCCCCATTTCACTACATGTAGCAGTGTTACGTTGCGACTTCAATTTAAATCTGAATTTGAGTACATGTTCAATTTATCGAGACGCTCTCTTCATTCGTTGTCTAGTTGCCGCTTTATGGCCGCGAAACTGGATTACTGCAAATTGTAACATACCTATGTCAGTCATTCCAAGGAAACACGTAATGAGTATTACGGTTGTCGCCTAGTTCAATCTTTAGTTACAATACGATTACGAGAAACGCAATATCCACCTAGCTACGGGTTCTGTAGCTATAGCACGCTGCAATTAGATTGAACATTTAAAATGCCGTTTAACTCTTAATATGACTTGTCATACAGCTTTTTCAGTGACATTGCTAACTGCAAATTGTGTCCTACTTGGTATTAAAGTTTTGAAATATTCTATAAACATTTGTTTGTTTAAATGTTTGTAAGTCAATCAGGCGAAAAATACTGTTTGAATTTACGAGTATATGAAATTTCGTACGTAAATACGTTATGATCCGGAAAGTGACATGAATCATTTTCATCACGAAAAATCCACAGTTCAAATTTGGTTTATTTATGACAACTAAACAGTTTGAGTGTTATTTTTTGAGATATTTGATGGTATTTGACAGCAATTGACTGTGTCGTTGGTCGAGTGTTTGCGAGCGCGACTGATGATCGAGAGGTCTTGGGTTCAAATCCCGGGTGGGTATGGGTACTACCGGATTTATCTAACTTAAAGTATTTGTAGTTAAAATTACTATTTGTAGTTAAAATGTGCCCGGTGTATGGCAATAGACTCACCACTTATTCCATGGTGGGACGTAAACGTCACTGGTGAAAGGTGGGAGTGTACTACACTCCTTTGCCTACCTTTTCGAGGATTGCAGGCGTAATGTTACGAAAAAGTGCGGCACTCCGTGTGTCGTGTACATTTCTCGTTCGCTAGGCGCTAGCTAGATAGAGATAGTTCATTGGTAATGGACTAGTTATGGTATAAGTCTCTTAGTATTGGAATTTACATTAATGAAATGTAATGATGCCAACAGAGACAAAGTAATCATAATAATCATGAACACCTTGCGTTATAGTCAGTGTTGCTGCAGTTGACGGGCACAAAGTCTGAGTGGTTTCTCACAAGTCGTTGTGTTCGGAGAGTTCTAATCAAGCGGGCGTCGTGTATAGCGCTTCGAGAGCGATAGACGAGAGCTCTCTTGGCACGTCTTACTACAATTTGAAGTTTGCATATAATTGTGCATACGTGCCACGTAATCTAATTAATAGAATTGTATCATTTGTTGCATAAAGTTATACAAGTACGCCAAGCGCAGGGTGGGCTTGGTGCACTTGTAACTGAAAGGCTATCAAAGTGGCTCTTATACGTCAAAGTATAAGGGACTTTTTATTAATGTTTTATAATAATATATCTGTATTCACATCCAGTTACGATATTTCATCTCGTGATTTGATGTTACCTGGTAATTCTAACTCATTGCCGTCTAAAATAATCCAAAGAAGATTGAACTTTTTAAAATATTAGTCGTTAACGTCGTTGTGAGTCGATGTGACTGTTTTCCAAATGATATATTTTTGATTCGCCGTAGATTGTTCTGGTACTTTTAGGTACACCTTGAGCTTGTCAATATGTATTATACACTGTATGGGTAATTGTGGGTATTCTAAAAGTTTCTGCATTTATTTGATTTCTTTAGTTTTTGGTAACAAATTTCCATTTGAGTTATTGTTCTCGTCTTCACTATTTTTTTCGATATTATTAATTTCTCACAATTACTCTCATTGTACAATGCCTATAGTTTGGTTATGGTACACGTACGAGGGGTGATCAATAGGTAACGATAATCAATATGAAACAGAATTATTAGATTTAAAAAAGTATTTTATTTTTCAATAGTCTCCTAACAAGTTAATACATTTAGTGTATCCTTTGTCTAAACCCATGATTCCCTTAGAAAAAAATTCTTTGTCTTGACCCTTCCAAAATGCTTTTACTGCGGCCATCACTTCACTATCGTCCTCAAATTTGTTGCCCCGGAGGTGTTCTTTGAGCCGAGGAAAGAGGTAGA
>DWEH01000941.1:0-10269 GCA_018245815.1 Apyrrothrix aesculapus
AACAAATATTTGTGCTCATCACACAAATATTTGTTCTGGGTGGGAATCGAACCCACGACCCCCGGCGCAGCAGTCAGAAAGCACTATTGAATTTTTCTATAAATTAGAATTTCTAGTAGTGGCCCGGAGTCTGGTATTGTGCCTGGTGTATGGCAATAGACTCACCATCTACTCCATATTGGGACGTAAAGGTAACTGGTGAAACGTGGGAATGTAACTACACTCCTCTGCCTACCTCTTCGGGGATTACAGGCGTGATGTTACGTTACGTTATTGTTATAGAATGTTAATATTTTAGCAAATAATTATGTTGGTTTAAGGCGTGTTAAAAAATATCAGTATAAAATCTGTAGGAAAGTTTATTTATTTATTGAACACAGTATCGCGGCTCTGCTAATATTGGATGTTTTCTAACTTAAATTTTCTAATAGAAATTTCTAGTAGTGGCTCGTAGTCTGAATTTGTGCCTGGTATATGGCAATAGGCTCACCACCTATTCCATAATGGGACGTAAACGTTACTGGTGTAACATGGGACTGTACTACACTCCTCTGCCTACCTCTACGAGAGTTACAGGAGTGATGTTCGGCCACACAGTATAGTACTCAAGATATTGTTCACTAAACATATATACCTATGTTACACTGGTAGGACCATTGTTAGTGTAAACAACATTCACACAATACATTGTATCAAGAGATGTCTTGGACAAAATTTACAACTTAAAATTAAAGAATACGTTAGATGCAACATTTATCCCTTTTTCTCAAGTTTCATTCATTATTACAAACACATCAGACCTGATGGGATATCTAAGGATAGAGATATTTCGTATTCCAGTCTCTCCTGCCCCCTAACTGGCCCGTAAGGACCTGATGTGATCGCATAATAGTAATCACTTGTTTTACAGTGGTTTTATCCTTAAAATTAGAAGCACCACTAGCCCTGGACATTCCAGTATGAGGAACAATGAAGAACCAGTAAGGAAGCAGACGTGGGGAGGATATAATGGGCCTCAACATAAGAAATTGCTTTTGTGGTTTTCAGGCGTATGTCCGACGGTCTGTTTCTGCGGTGCTGCCGCGAGCTGGCCACCAAATACCCGGACATCAAATTCGAAGAACGTTACCTCGACACTGTCTGTTTGAACATGGTGCAGGACCCCTCCAAGTTTGACGTGCTGGTTAGTGTTTTGAATTGTCGATAAGAGATGGCGACACTTGTAATTCTGAATCAAGGTATAGAGTCCTCTTCCAAAACTTGTAGCCATTTATTATTAAAAATTCATATTAATCTTGAAGAAGGTGAGGTGTTTTGAAGATGGCAAGAGCTCTCTCTTTGTTTACAGTTTACAATACATACATACACATTTCTCTGGCTCTGGCTCAGCTGCAGGCTGCAAGCAGACACTTAAGATCTGAAGCTTTAAAACTTAGTGCTGACTGATGGTGAGAATATGTGCTTCTCTCCATCACATAGTATTGACTTGTAGAATAATACAAGGCAAATTAAAGAAACGACTGGCTTGTTGGTCGAGTGGTTGCAAGCACGACTGCTGATCGATAGACCTTGGGTTCGAACCCCTGGTTGGGTATTGTATTCTTCTAACTTGCAATTTCTAGCAGTAGCTTGAAGTCCGAATTTGTGACTGATGTATGGCATTAGGCTCACCCCATATTCCATAGTGGGATGTAAAACGTAACTGGTGAAACATGGGGATGTACTACACTCTTCTGCCTACCTCTTCGGGGATTACAGGCGTAATGTTACATTATACATTAAATAAACCCTTCAACATTTTGTTTTAGGTTGAACAATACATTATACATTGACAAGTGTGTGGCATTTAGTTAGCATTTGTTTTGGAAAATATTTAAAGATAGACTTTTCTAAATTTCCCATCTGCCTAATGGCCTAATTATAGTTAAGTGAATTTCTTGTTTATATGTAAGTATAAAACTTCAATGTTTTTCATTAACTTCCAGGTAATGCCCAACTTGTATGGTGACATCATGTCAGACATGTGTTCGGGGCTGGTGGGTGGTCTGGGTCTAACACCATCCGGCAACATTGGCAAGAACGGTGCACTATTCGAATCTGTGAGTACCCACATCTTCTATAAAACTCATCACTATTAATAATAATAATAATAATCTCACACTGTTAAGATCAATGGCTTTGTGTCTGCAGCGTCATGTCTGCAATGAGTATATAACTGGCAGAAATTAAGTGGGCACCTCGCTGTGATGACGTAATAGCGAGATGCTGACGCGTTGAAGGCGAGCGCTAGGCGTTGGGGGGCGGAGTCAGGGGCGGGAGGGGAAGCGCACTCCTCGCAAGGGCCAGGTTGATTTCTGAGTGTTATATATTATCTTTTCATCTCGGCCTTATCATCTGTCCGATTCCAGTAATACGTGCTATCAATCATTCACTATTTTTACATTCGCGTATTTTTGTCGAGTACATGTAGATTACTTGATGTATTATTTATTTTCGTAAATGTTATGTGTCTACATGTTGGAGAAGCGGACATTAACAATGTTGCGATGCGACATTTTTGTCGTTGCAATGCGAACTTTTTGTCGTATTTCCTTGGTAACGAGTGTTCCAAGAAGATTCATATTGCCCGATGGGGGGATATGGGAATAAATGAGATTCTTAGAGAGCCTTGGTATTAGTTAAGTTATAAACAGGAACTAAATTAAATTGAAGTCACAATGCATTATTTGGGAGTTACTATAGAATTATAATACAGATCACCAGCTAGGCTAGCGTATAGTAATACGAAATAGTAGAAAAGAATACAAACAATTATTTGCTAATTAAGGACAAACTTCATACACTAAAACAAATTCAATATGGCAATATGAATTCAATATTCTGCCTGTGTGTGAGTGAGCACGGTCAGCTATCTATAATGGAATCCTTGCCGATAATCCTTTAGGCTGGTCCTTGTTCAATAAATAATTCATCATGATTCTCGATTGGACACGATTCTTCTTCCACAATGAGAACGATAAGACCGAGCCGACCAAGAGCAGATAAACAGACTTAGAATACACTAAAGAACTTTTTAAAGAAAATTAACAACTTTATCGAGAAATAGTAAGATGTGTTGGTTTTTTAAAAACGGTTTCCTTCGCCGCTAAAGTGAGTGTTTAATATCAATTGTAATAATTGAAGCTAATAATTCAGTTATTAGCTTCAATTATTTGTATTGGAAAGCATAATCAGAACGTTATCAATTGTAGTAGCGACTGGCGTACTCAGTAGTTTAAGGATTATCGCGCGATTACAGAACAGGTATATAAAATCAGCCGTGTAATGATTCATAGCTCCAAACGTGATTGCACTGTATATATGGGGGATATACATTTATTTTTTCAATTATCATAAACTGAGTCGGCTGGTGAGAGCTGGCAATTAAACTTATTACAGAGAAAAGTAGAGAAAAAATAATATTGTCTAATAAAATAAACACCTCTACAACAAATTAAAATTTTAACGAGAATATTGAAAGAAAAGAAAAACCCTGTTATTTATGTTATATTATTTGCAAAATAGGCAACATTATAAACGACAACTGGAATCTACGTTTGTTTCTCATAAACGCGGGTGCATTGTTGAACGAAAACAATCCGTTTCTTTAACTGTTGCTGTGTCAAAAAAGTGTCTATGGAAAACAAAGGACGTAAGTCTGGATTAAGATTTTTTGGTTTGTCTGTGACACTAACAGGTGACGGTGTCTCGTTTAAACTAATGGCATTCAACTAATAATGCATGAAATAAACATTTCCATGTTTTTATTTTACTGGCAGGACACATTGTTTTTATTAATAGGCAACATTTTGTATTTTTACCATTAATGAAGGTAGCAAAATGTTGCCATAGTAACAAAGTGTTCAAAACATAAAATATCGATTAAAATAAATGTATTAGCTATGTGTACAAGCATCATTGAGGTGGCAACAATTCCCGCTCAGGAGTGATTGCATTAATTATGTTAGTGGAGGGAGGTGGGCCAAATGCATTGTGAAAAGTTAAATTGTACTTTATGAATAAATCTTGTTCAAATTTACTTCAACAAGATAATTTACATTCAAAGATGTGTCTGGATTGAACACTAACCTCGTCTGCAAGTCTTGTATCTGTTCCAGAACAATATGGAAAATTTTAAATCCATAACTTGTGTGATACATTTTGTTTTATTCAATGTATGTGATTGTTGTCTCACTGACATTGTGTGTTATTCATTCTATGCATGATATTAACTGAATACACTTTTGTTGACCCATGTGTTGCCATTAAAAACACTGCATCGTGAACATTATGTACTATCTACTCACATAGTCATCTGTTGCAATATAATATGTTTGAAATATAGTTTTAATTTCTAAAATGTAATAAATCATACACATAAATTATCTTTATTCGAATGGTAAAAAAACAATTCCGGAAGTTGTTGTTGCTAGCTTTTAAAACAATTATTCAGTCACAAATTGTTCTTAGATATATAACAATGAACAAAAATTGACAAAAAAAAGTTAATTGACTGTACAGTTTTTTTCTATACGCTTTTCCATTTAAACCACATATTTTGACTGCAAGAAGCACTGATGGATGTTCTTATGACCATCAGTCATCAATGGTTCTCTGCTCAGAAGGATTGAGTTGAAAAATCTGTCTTCCCATTACACAAATCTTTCTGCATGAAAAGTATGCCAAAATAATATCTTTTGCCATAAAGTGGTTGCTCTATGGCAAGCGATCTAATGCAGTTAAAATTCAGATAAATGGAAGTTTACTGGCCTTATTGTAGTAAACTATAATTTTGACTATCCGAACATATAGTCAAATAATAATAATAACCCATTAAAGAATATTGTGTTATTTACATATTATTACAATTTATAATAATTGTTATGAAGCAAACTTACACTACATTTAAACTACAGCTACATTTAAACGTCCTGAACACAATCACTCTAAAACAATTCATTACGTCCAAAACCTTTCACCAACTGGATTATTACAAGTCATATCAGCAAAATTGTTTTACATCAATATTACTTTTGAAAATCAATTCCCACAAAAGAATAACACCAGTTTGTGAATGATTAACTCTGCAACGCCAAATCAATTGGAGGCCAAGCCGATAAATGTCTACTATATGTCTGCATCATCTAATCGCGCATTTGTGTGCTAATACCCCCAAGGGCACGAGGTGTTGGCTTGCATTACTAACAAATTAAAATTCCAGGTGCACGGGACAGCGCCAGCCATCGCCGGCCAGGACAAAGCCAACCCCACCGCGCTGCTGCTCTCCGGTGTCATGATGCTACGTTACATGCGTCACCTCGACCACGCGGACAGGATTGAGAGCGCCTGCTTCAGTGTCCTCCGAGACGGCAAAATGCTGACCGAAGACTTGGGTGGCAGCAGCACCTGTACTGCCTACACCAATGAGATTATAAGAAATTTACGTTAAGCTAGCCCCATTCTGCGGTAGGATCCTCTGTTGTTGCAGGTGTCTAAAGGCGACGATGACGTCTCGCCATCAGCTGGCAGGCTGTTTGTCATGCACCTTAATTTAAAAAAAAATGCTAGAATATTCTCCCTGATGTTCCCATACTGTGTATTAGTCTGAGCCAGTGTCAGTAACCATAACTCTAGTTACCTAAATAATTCTGTTCTTACAGTCCTTTTCAAAGCCAGTATCAGATTTACGATTTATTATTTAATTATTTAATACTTGAAACAAAGGTTTTGGTTGTATAAAAGAAATTAAATTTCATTTCCAGCATTTATGTTTGTCTTACACTTCTTGGGACAGATTGGCACTTAACAAACATACCCTCTCCTAAATCTACCTCCTACCTCTACCTACCTGATCTCCTAAATCCTACCGCAGCGTGGTCACCCCATAGTGGCATAGTCCAATTGTGTAGTACTGTTGATACATAGTAGTTTGACGAACATTAGTTTTATATTGACATTGTGTGAATGAAATTGTTAGTGTCATTTGGAGCGGGCACCTACCAAAGATGTGTTTAAAATATTATTATTAATAATAATTTCATTGGGAAGATCTGCCGTTCTGTGTGTACAACTTTGTACTAGTTTGATCTATTTTACTGTAGTAAGCTTGTCTTTATAATATGTATGTATGCATTTACTATTCAGTGTAAATTTTGTTCAAAAGGTAAAGCTAGTTTCACATGATCATCCAAGCTTTGATCGTAATTATGTTATTCAAATACCATATATGCTATGGTTACATTTGGGTCACAAACATCACTGTTCTGACCTGATGTTAAACATTGAAGTGATAGTAATTTTAACTATGTTAGAAAAACTTTGGTAATATTAAAGAGCTGCTCCTACATATTTCACACCAGAGCATTGAAGTACTGATGTTATATAGTTTTGTGGTTTGCTGCTTCCGCCTGATTGGTTATTACTTCAAATATTTTCGAACGTTTCTTATTTAACGTAGCATATCTTGGATTGAAACTTTATGCCCACTTAAAGAGTAGTTTGTGTTACCTCAAAAACTTGTAGAAATGAATGAAGTATTAATTAAGTGCAGGCTCTGTAAAGTTGGACGGTTGTGTGGAACTGGCATTAAATTTAATTGCCATATTTGTTCATATTGACTACGACGGAACTAATTAACAGTATTATTTTCCTATTTTATAATTATTTTTTTCGTATACAAATGTAGATCGTGTTAAAGGTGATGATTTATTAGAGTGTGCAAGCGCTACCTCTTTGCGCCTGCTAATATGCCGCAGTTTTGTTGGCTGTATCGCTGCACTTTAAAAAACGATGAATAAATGTATCACACTCTCTAATTACTTCAATATTGATATAACAATCTGCCAATTGAGAAAGAATTGATACTAGAGGAAAGGTTTGAGGTCACATTATTATCCAACCTCATTTCAATTCTTTCAATGAGTGAAGTTGGCTTGCAATTATTTACATGAAATTCAGTATTTTTGAGTACATTAATTGACATTCCAATGGATTATTCCATAATATTAATTATGAATTTATTTAAACCAATTGTTATTGTAAACAATGAATAATTTGTTCTGTAATTGGTTTAATAACATGTTCCTCATTATATCCCTACAGAAATATGTCTGCAATGATCTGTTAGCAAGTATGCTAATTGTGACAAAACAATGTTTAAAATATTAGATACATGGGCTACGATGGGCTACATGGACCACTGAGTCGTGGTGGTCTACGTGCTGGTTTGCTAGACTTAAAAATAATCAAATATTCTCCGGATAGTGGAATGCAGAAGCATTTATTTGAAATTAATCTAATCACAGCCATCTTGAATTTTTCACTATATTTCAATTTTGTTTTTTTCAAGTAACAATTTCATGAAAATGTGCCAGTTAGGACTAAATGTGCGAAATAGAACAAATATAATTATGAAGTAGTTAAATTTTAAAAATATTAACAATATCACTCCTATTGGCAAATAAAACTAAGGGCAACTATTATTTTTTTCCAAGTATGTGCAAAAGCGAATATTTATTGTTGGACTTATATTTATTTCAGCAAACGTACTATTAGATAATACATAGCGATTTTGAATTAAACCTTCAGCCTTTACTCTTGAAAATTGAATTATTATGCCCAAGTTGAACAAACTTGACGATGTTTGTTTAGGTGTTTTGGTTTAAAATTGTAGTGATATACGGCTGTTTTTTGCGTGTAATGTTTTATATCTCAATCAATAGTACTTTTGAAGACATACAACCAGTGGAATATTGTGGTATGTCCATACTCATTGTGTCATGGAAATAATTGATTAATTACATACTAATAGATGTTTCTATGGTTTCCAATAGCTCCACCTGTTCCTATTGTTAAACAGTTTAGTGTTTGTATTGTTGTTCTGTTGTACATTGGGCTTTAAGGCTGTTTTGGACCCCATAGCCAACAATACCAACGGTTCGCGATGATGAATGCTTTGAATTATAATTGATTGTTAATAAAATCGATATTCGCTGGTTGTATATCAATTGTACTTAGATCAGTGATAGTTATAAATGTTTAGTTCCTTTGTTTGTGATCCAATTAGTTATATTATGTTGCTTTGATATATACACGCTGATCAAATGCATTTTTTTATTTTTTAATCTAGCCACACTACTAGTGTTGTCAGTTTACATTGTGTTTGTAACTTTATTTATTATTTATTTTAAGTACAACAGGTGTTCAGATGCAATCTGACAATAACTTTTTAATATATTATATCTGCAATATGTTATTCATATACTTATGAATTTGTTCTTAACGATTATCGTTTGGATAACAAGGAATTAGAAAATAAAAAATTTAAAGCACCACTCGTTTTATTTACCGTTTTTAACAAAAAAAAAAAAATACACGAAGATGAGATTACAGCGGACTGGAAGAAATTATTATTATGTGTTGATTCAGGCTTGTTAGGCTTCTTTACCTAAATGGAATTTTAATTTAAAATAGCCATGACGCGTCGTTTAATATTTGTATGCACTAATATCATTTATCTAAATATTTATCACTAACATATTTTAAGGTTTTCTTTTTCATTTTGCTGACGAAAACGTGTTGGGGCCGGGAAACTACCACTTAAGTTTCACCAGTTATGTTTAGGTCCCATTATTGAATAGGTGTGTATATTGCCATGCACCATACACTACTAGGAATTTCCACTAGAAAATCTAAGATAGAAAATCCAATAGTACCTGACCCGGGATTTGAATACTTGTCAATAGTCATCTTTTATATCTTGGGAGTGTACTACACTCCTCTGCCTACCTATTCAGGGATTACAGGAGTGATGCAACTTTTTTTTTTACCAAATATTAAATTTTAATTCAATTTAAGAACAGATTACTAAAATATACGTAGATTTGTTTTTAAAGATATGTGTCCATTTTAATATGACAAGTATATTCTTTAAAACATATCATTTGTAGTTTTTATCAAATTGTATTGAGTTTTAAAAACGTGTCGTTAGGACAAAGCTTTTTATGTAATCGAATGAATGAGGATAATAGTTTCTCATGTTAGTGATATCACATCTTTACAGGTACACGGCACAGCTCCAGACATCGCTGGCAAGGATATGGCCAACCCTACTGCTCTTCTTCTGTCGGCCATCATGATGTTGAGACACTTGCAACTCAATGATCACGCTGACCGAGTGCAAAACGCTTGCTATGTGGTGTTGCGCGAGGGCAAAAGCCTCACTGGTGACCTGGGCGGTACCGGCAAGTGCAGCGAATACACCAATGCCATTATTTCGAAATTAAATTAGGTTGAACATACTGTCCAGTGCTTGTACTATGTGAAAAATCAACCCTATTTCGTTGTATAGTCTGTTATCTGTTGACGTTTCAAATTTGCCGCCAAATGTGTGACCAAAATTATATTATTTATTTTGAATGTATGAATGAAATAAAGTATTATTTATTTACGACTTATCAAATACCAAAGTTCTGTTAAGTTAAACATCAAATTCATGTGCTCATTATATTACTCCACTAATAATCGGAATTATGTTACACTAAGTATAGATGCTATTGTAAGTCTTGTAACAACAAACCATAGTATAACCGTAGACAATATTTCAGTAGGAAATAAAAATGTAAATATTGTTAAAATATTTCTGAAGATTTTATACAGATGTAAGAAATATCTTATATCATCTTTGTTATTTATTCGACATCAATGAAATTACCATGTTACATAACATTGGATGAAAATTTTAATAAAAATTTAACACAATATTACGTGTTTTTTATACTAAATACAACCACATTATAACACGACATATTTTGTGATTTGAATCAACTGACCTACATGTATATAATATAATGTAGATTGCTTATCCCATAGTTCGCCATTAACACCAATTGAATAATTATCTTTAAGCTTTGGTTACTGACGAACTGCAGACCAGTTATATATTGTGCGATTGGCGCATTCGCAATATCACTTAATTTAGTTCTCCCCTCAGTATAGAGAGGCCCTAACTACTTACAGTCCTATCCCATATTTTAAAAAAAAATCCCATACGTATCAGCTATCGATATGTATATATATAGATCAGTTTTTAAATCAGCACAACATTTATTGCAAATATATAAATTGATAGGGTAGTAGATAGGACTATAATTATGCTGTGGACTATGCGCGGTAATGTTGACAGAGAATTGTCGAGTTACAGCGCGAAGACACGTCTTAATAACTACAAAA
>DWEH01000942.1:0-10265 GCA_018245815.1 Apyrrothrix aesculapus
TACTCGACCCGGGATTTGAACCCAGGACCTCTCGATCGGCAGTCGCGCTTGCAACGAACACGACCAATGAGGCAGTCTATTATATATGATATAAATAAACTGAATCGTTATACATCAGCGAATGACAGAAGGTTACTGTTGTGCGTATTGTCCATGTTGATCATAATTGGTAATGTTGCACGCGTCACGTGGTAGGTAGTGAAACTGGGAAGCGAGACTTTCCATACATAATGGTTCCATTTGAACTTGAGGTTTTGATGTTATCTTAATACGTTAAACGACCAATTCTTGTCTAGAATGCCATCAGGCATTAAGTCCGCCCTTCGTAACCTAACTATAGGTAAGCAAAGCAAAGAATAAATAAATAAATAAATAAATAAAAAATATATATATGTATGTATATTCGTATACATACATGTACATAATTGGTTCCTTCGTAACAGCTCTAACGATTTCGACAATATTTTGTATTTAGAGTTTTTTTACTATTAAAATTGATGTAGGTAAGTGCCATCTCTGTGATAATCCGTTTTCACGTGAAAAAATGTATTTACATATCTCATGTGTGATTTTCATACATATATGTACATATATAGACGATCACGATATCTCGAGAACTATGCGTCCAATTGACTTAAAATTTGGCAGGATTATTCAATTTGTCATGTAGGGGTCAGTTAAGAACGAATTTTCGGAAATTTCACTCCTAGGGGGGTTTAATAGGAGATGACAATTTTTATGAGAGTTCGTCGGTTTTGACATTACACACCTGACCATTAAGACTTTCTAAAAACAAAAAAATCATGCGTTTAATTAGTTTTAAAAATGTAACCCCTAAGTACTTACTTAGTACTTACTAAATCAACTTAGTAACAATTATGCACAAAATAAGAACGACTGGCATAAAATACTTTTATTTAGTTATTTTGTTGTGAGATTAAAGATAAGAAATTACGATTTGAGTACCTGAATTGAGTATCTAAAAGTGCAATTTTGAGTACCTGTAATTTGTAGTATATGTGTTATTAGCCCACGTTCACACTTCCAAAAGCTTAGAAAACGAAAACTATTTAATATCATCCGAGCGAACTTCGGTCGTCTAGCTAGTTTTTGTTTATAAAATCTAACAGTATGCAATTCACAACTCTGGTTTCTGTGTAGCCCGTCTGATAATTAAATAAACATTGATTTTTAAACCCAATCTCTTCACAATTCTAATTTGACCCAACTAATGTACTCGATATAATGCGGCTGAACTTTTATATTGGAGTTTATAATTTTTCATACTATCGTTTCATACTATCGAACATTTTTATTTTTCCACTTTGTATAAATTTGTCAACTTTATTTATATTTTGCAAACAATGGCCACAGTTTACGAAATGTTTCGTGATTCGGAACTATAAATCGTGTATTGAAGTGTATTTTCGTACGGAACTAAAACTTTATGGATTTCCCCTTTGTTTTGATGTCAATGGCCTTATAAATGATATTTTTGATCTGAACATATTGATTTGTATCAGTATGACGTGACTGTATGTTCCCGTGATACACTTACATCATTTAACACTTTTAGGTACTTAATAAGCTTAAAATTCGTCACTGATCTACAGAATAAGTAGATCTGTATCAGTGCTATGGTTAAAGATTGTTCATACATCAAGGATTTGTGATACCTTCAATAAGCGGTCTGTGAAACTGTTTCAAATCGGGCTAGTGGGTTCCATTAAATTTTAGAGAAATTTTCCTATTTAAATCGTATTTTTATTATACCGTGTTTAAAATACAATCGAAGTATTCTATGACTAGTAAGATTACAATTTTTTTTAAAAACATTCGTGAAATTCGGAGGCAAATTTCTCCCCTATGAATATAATTTAACGGCTTTTGTTTGCAGTTTTCAGCGTTGCCAGGGGGTGTACTATACATTATAATTGAATTTTAAGCCGAGGACATATGTCCGACACTATTTACATATTCAGGTTCACTTGTTGTTCGCGAATTATTGCCGTACTCCGAACGGACAAAGGTTTAATCAAAATTTAGTGAACGCGCTTTAAACTACAACGGTAATGATTCGTCTCACTATTAGAGTGTAACGATGATTGTTCCTTTGCGAAACATAACAATAAATTATGACTTTTGAGAGAATATAAAATGCGGTGACGTAAGTCGCTGATAGGCTTGTCTATACTTGGATAATCTACAACTCTTTTCTTACATTTCAATACGGAATATGTAGTGCCCTTGTACAACTGCTCATGTCCATTTTACTTTGTTATTTCTGTCTGTACGTAAATAAATAAAAATAAAACAAAAACTCTTGTCTTAAGCCGGGTCACAATAGTAACTCTCATTTGGGGAACATTCACAACGTCCTCTTACGAGAGTTACAATAGAATAAATTGTTAGATGTATTGATTGAGAAACTGTTTTTGTATGGCGGCGTTATTTTACAAATTATGTATGTACCTAATATAAAACTTAATGAGCGTTTGATTAAGACATTATCTGCAGTTCTGCATTTTTTTTACAAAGTCCACGGTTGTCACTGTCACGGATCGTAATGTTCACACGCTATTAGAGCTCTTCACAAATTTTATTCGACATTGATGAAAAAACTAGCTTATCGCTTAAATCTGAAAGAACGTAACTTATGTGAAGCACTAATATTGACACTTGATAATTTATTTATCGCAAAAATTGTGTTTTTCCCATTTGCACTTGTTATGTGACCAAGTTAAATCAAACCGTTAATAAAGCGGTTCATTATATGTAATCACAATGAACTAACACTCATTATGCAAAGAGAAAGATAAGACTGATTACTTGCATTTTACACACAATGTTCGCTGGGTTATAATCGTTCTGAGCATGTAGTGCGACATGAGATTAAATGAATTGCAATTTACCAATTTACCATTTTTACCCTCGTATAATATTTTTTTTCCTCACTTATTATGTTTATTACTCGCTTGTCACTTTTAATTGTCGCTTACTTTAGTTCGGTAGAACACGACCCTATTGTCGCACTAATCAAGGTTTTAAATGTCAACTGCAAATAGAGGGTCGAATTAATTTCTACACTAATATGTTCGGAAGCGTATTGTTAAACCCTTCAATTTAATTTCTGGTTAATTAATCGGGCTCGCTTAGTGTTAATGTTGAATAAATTTGGGCGTCATATTCATTACATCTCAGCAATGCTTTTATTTTTTCATTTTATCATCATGTACTCGCATAGGCTAGTCTCAATCTAATTTCTTTGTACATCGAATTTGTCACACAATAATAAAGATATTCATTTCTCTCTCATAATCATATAGGCTCATTATTAGGGTTAATTACAGAACTTAAGTGGACCTAACAGGAACATATTTTATTAATTAAAGAACAGAGAGTGTAATAGGCACAAATTTAAACTCGGTTTAAATTCCTGTTTCTAACTTTCTCGTGTTTTGAGAATTTAATTCACGTGATAATATTAGTAGTATTATGAAAATAAACGTAAAAAGAAGCTCAAAAGCCCTTTTTGACTTCAAATTATTCTCACACCAAATGTTATCAAACTTGATTCAACTATTCCCCTCTTTTTGAGCCTCTTGTACAATGTTGAGCCTTAGTACGAAGAGTGTCTGCAGTTTGTGATAAATATTTATCTAGTGGTACTCATAATATATATGTGTCGAGTTTTGAAAACGTAGATATAATAGACCATCAATATCCGCACAGTAACGTCTTGGATTTAACTAAGAAATATTTTCATTAAGAAAATGTTTCTAACAATTTGAATTATCTCTCAATTTACTAAAACCCTTTTAATATTTTATTCTCCTTTTAACATTTTATATTTTAACAGCAATATCAGAATTATGATAATATTTTATTTTTTTAGTTTTTTGATGGGGTTTTAATTAAAAAGATAATTAATTACCTTCTCTTATTCTACAAGCCAAGTGGCGAGTTATCCGTTAATGAGTAAAAGCTAAATTTACTCAGCCATGTTTGAATCGACGGAGCCTTACGATTTCAGTTAATTTTACATTTTATGTGAATGTGTGCAGTAAAGTGACCAGCTGCTTGTGTCGGTTATGGATATCTGCAAGCAATGTGGAATAGGTCTGTGAAAAGGACTGCTAATGTCAGTTCGTCTCTACATGGAAATAGAGTTGCGGACGTTGGCCTGTTACTTTACATTATTCTAGTTGTAGATGTAAGTAGGACTGCCGGTAGTGTTTGTTAGTACCGGTCCTATTCACAGTTAGTCACAGCTGAGGTTCTAACTCCTGAGGACTCAGGTACCTAGGTGGTCGCTTTAGATATACACACGGAGCCTTAACCATACCCTTCGGACGGAAATAAAAATGGGTTCAATTATTATTTCACGTAAGAACGCGAATTTTGATCGACGCAGGTGCCTAGAAAACGAAGGCTTAGGTGAGCCAGTTAGTTTATCTAATAGGTTAGATACTGGTTGACGGAGTCACAGGTCTCCGAAACTGGCGTGCGTGTCTGTAAGGTCAGTGAAGGAAGTAAGAGTATGTCTGTAAGGCTAGTGAAGGAAGTAAGAGTATGTCTGTAAGGCTAGTGAAGGAAGTAAGAGTATGTCTGTAAGGTTAGTGAAGGAAGTAAGACTATGTCTGTAAGGTTAGAGTTATTTAGCGCTCGCTTCTCTCTGCCTTTCCCGTAACAGAAAGGTGTGGCGACATAAATATAACAATAATACTTCACTATCAAGTTGATTTCGCGTTATCTTCATCCCTCACGGACTGCTCGCTGTATTTTGATATTGTAAAACGATATTGTTAATATTATTATTGTAAGACATCCCAATTCTTAGCCAATTATATTTTCTTTCATCATATTACATAACAAAATGTTTGTGCTCAACATGCAAATTTTTGACCCGGTTGACAATCGAATCCACGATGGTCGGAGTAGCGGTCATAGTCACTAAACACTGGATTAGGAGGCCAAGTTAATTGTCACGCCTAATCTCTTTAAAACCAAAAGTATACATGCTGCTTGTGTTTCAGAAACCAGATCTTACCTCCAGTTGCTCTCTAAACTTACGTAATAAGACAGTATGACTACAAAATACACTTTCCACTTACTGACTATGTCTATTTCAATTTCCACAGTATTGAGCAAAAAAAATATAAGCGTCATATTTTCACAATCCTCAGGGCATCGCTTTATCAATAAAGAAACAATTTCCAAATTTACGCTCTCCTCTTGCGTTTAGTCCGTAAATAGGATTTTAATAGGAACGTAATGGAAAATTCTTTCTTTATGAAAAGGAAAGTTTTATTAAAATTTCTGTTTTATGGTGGCTCTGACAACTTTGATGACGTCATGGAAATATTTTTTACGATCTACGACGATTGTTAGGCAATAAATATTTAAAGCCCGCCTACACAAGGTTGCTGAAGCAGTATTTATAGTTTCGATGTGAAGTGGACTGATATGTTATGGATTAATTATTACCATTCACAATGACTATTGGTTTGTTCATACATATACGTAGCATGCAAGGATCACTTTCTTCAGTACACCATAGATTTATTACCATAGTATTTTCCGTTTGAAAAGGACGTATTACATACCAATACATAGGAATAAAGTTGAAGTGTTTGTGATTTCAATATAACTGTGTTTTTCAAGTACTTATAGCTATTTGTCTAAATGTTTATCTGTCTCTCTTTCTGTTTGTCCGGGCTGATCTCTAAAAAGGCTAAACCAATTTTAACGGAACTTTCACTGAAAGATAGAGGAGGTTATAGTGCAACATATAGGCTACTTTTTATCCCGGAATTCTTACGGGGTTGGCATTTATGCGGGGAAAACCGTGACTTAACTAATGAGTACCGCCCAGATAGATTAGAAAAGGACAATCATTTTTATATTACTGTATATACATATTGCGAACCTATTTTGACGAATGAAATGAACTTAATAGTTATATTTAACGGACAAACTAAGGTAATATCGACCCCCACGCGAATGGAATCACAGACACAGATAGTGTTTAATAGTTTAGGAGCAACTTGTGATCTGACACTCCGGTAGTTTTATTTCAACACAAACACATAAAGACGTACACAAGCTCATAATTAAGATTTGTATGTACATATGTAATAGTACACAATTACACATGAAGTAATTTAATAAACCTAAGACTGGAGTCTCCTGGTACAGACAATTTAGGCGTAAAAGGAGGCTCTCGCAACGTATTCGTATTCCAAAATACTTTGTGAAGTAGATAAAAATTATGTTTCAACAATTATTATCATTATTATGTACGAGGCTTTAACTGAAACATTGAATTATAACACAAGTTGTTCGTATTTCAGAGAAACGAATTCCAGGAAAATCTATTATCTTTAGTATAAATTATGTTCTTATATTGATACCTTTTATAAGTACATAGAGTAAATTATCTCTATTTGTACAATATAGGGATGGAACAAGAACTAATACTAAGTTTGAAACTAATGATTCTGAGCATGCAATAAATTTCAATTATCTCGTCAAGTGCAGAGGAGCCTTTGGGGAGTTTTGGGAGTGTGCTCCACCAGCCACTATACAGATATTCTATACAATAACGAAATAGACAATTTTCAAGAATGGTTTTTGTAATTCGAAGGGCATGTTGCGCAGTTTCGATCCCGTTTTTTGCTGTTATGCATTGAGAAGTGTTCGTCTTAGCATTACATTTCCTAATAAAGTAGTATAGTTGGATAAGATCCAGATTTTTCCAACTATGTGGTAGAGATGGAAAGAGACTCGACGTGAAGAGAGTTCAAAAATTTTTCAATATCAAAATGTTCGTTTTTATTTCTGTAGTAAACACACTCATTGGTCTATTTATCTTTCAGCTGTTGGGCTGCTGTCTCTGCTTAAAATGTGAGGGAGTATAGTCCAAAGTCATATTAAAACAGATGACGACATTTGCACTGTTCAGGGGTAATAGTTATTTCATTCAATCTGAAAATATGTCATCATCATCATCATTATCACCATTATTATTACCATCATTATCACCATCATTATCAGCATAATTATCACCATCATTATCACCATAATTATCACCATAATTATCACCATCATTATCACCACCTTTATCACCGTCATTGTTACTGCATTATCACCATCAACCGTTTTATCGTTCCATTGTTGAACAGGGATCGCGTTTCAGAATGAGATGGTTGAGACCATAGTCTACGAGGCTGGCCAAGTACGGGTTGGCAGAATTATCACAATTATAGTTTTTCTTCTATACTCACAGGTTTTAAGACGAGCTGATCAACATTGTTCTCTTTGTTTTTCAATAGATTCGTCTGTAACACTACATCCTATACATTTAAGATGTGTATCGTAATATCGTTGTATACTCGTATGTTCTGTTGTATTACTCGGCAGGTCAGCGCCGCGAATAAATCCTTATTATCTCTGTCCTAGTAGTATTCTCTATTACTCCACCACATCTTACGTAGTGCGATGTCATTAAATTAAAATTAATGTCCTCGAACTTTATCTTATATCAGTGCTATCTAGTGTAAATTGTTGCTAATTACATTTTAACAAAAATACGAAAATTTAGTTCATTATCTAGATGTGTAAAAGATTAACGTTTGATTTAAAATAGCAGAGCAATAATATGTTGCTTTAATGTTAAGTTCCTTGTTGGTTAAGTGATCAGGTTTTTAATTTGTTTTTGCATTTCATACCATGGCAGTGAGCATTTACTCACTAGGAAGGCATTTTTGTTAATGTTATACTTGGTGAAAATTGTGTTTAACCGTACTTCACAGAGGAAACTATAAATTATATTTGTCCTGTTATCCATTTCTGCCACAACTGTACTGAGTACTTACGCGGTGCGTATAATTATTTGTAGAAGAAAGTAGTTAGAAATTTACGATTCGTATTTGAAATACAAGGGTTTGAATTTTAAATTAAATTGAATATAGAAGCTTGTAAACGAGTCATTCAACCGTTCAGCTCCTGCGGACCTATTTATAAACAATGACGTGCGAGAACAAAGTTTTATGTCTTGTTACTTCTTTGTCTTCCATATTATAAACAAAATTAATTACACATGAAACAAATTGTATCGTTTCGTTCTGCATAAAATTGTTTCGAGTCCAATTGTTTTTGAAACATATTTTATTTTCCCGTTCACAAAGAAAGTTCGCGACCCAACGTTGTGGTTCTTTGATGTCTCATAAGAAAATCAGTTTGGAAAATTCCAATTATAAGCTTTTGTCATGTTGAAGTCGAATGTCGAGTTGGAAAATAATAAATGTTGTGCCATTGACAAGGAATTGACGAATGAAATTGTTTGAAAAAGAATAACCGGTGGGTAGGTACATTAATTTCATTTGATCTCTCGGTACAACATAAGATCAATGATTGCTTTGCGAAAAATATCGGTATTTCCTTGTGACGAAAATAATTGTAACATGGTTAATTCGTTATTTCTAAAACAGGCGAGTTTTAATACGAGTGAAGACTTCTGGACGTGTTCCAGTCGCTAAGCAGCAATGTTTTTATTCCTATATCCTCGTTTGGTAGATGCAGGCAGATCAATAAAGACATTGTATTCTTCGAACTTTATCAACTTCGAAATTAATGTAAAATATATATATGGATGGGCTGCATTGGCCACTTAATCTTAAGTGGCATTAATTCCCAACTTTTAAACCATAAACGAAAAAACAAAGACGACAATGTAGGGTACGCAAAGCCTCCACGAATAAATTATTTAAAATATCTGAAGGAGTCTTGCCATGGAAGACGGTCTAATGTAAATAATAAATCTAAAAAGCTACAATTTGTTCACAAAGACGAGCTTATCCCGAAGGAGGCGAGCCTAATACCTTGTTTGCTCCCGGGTCCTGACGACAGGCAATTATGGGATTATCGACTAGAACTCGTAGTAGGCGACACATTTGCGACATTGATTTGACACGCAGAGAGTTCCGAGCTCGAATCCCGGCTGGGTACATTTATGTACTTATAAGTAGGAGTAGTAATATATTAGGATTTTATTCACATATTGGGTTGTTCCAAACTTGAAATTTCTAGTAGTGGCACGGAGTCTGAATTTGTGCCCCGTGTATGGCACTGGTGAATCGTGGGATTGTACTACACCCCTCTGCCTACCTCTTCAGGGAAACAAAGGTGTGAAATTACGTTTTTATACAAAATACAAACGATTACAAATCGATGTGACACATTTTAAATTATACATTACTAAGTAAATCATTACTAAACCGTCATAATTGGTTAAAATTTGCCGACATTATTGCCCTAAGCTTTGACACTTAGCTCAAATTGTTGGGCAAGACCGTACCAAGATTTTATAGCGCTCAACATTCTCATCTCTATTTTATATATGTCAAAACACATAAAATTTTATCGAATCGATTCCTAGTCCTCACTCTAATCATACACTTACATACTTCAAAATATCAAAAAATTCTAAACACGCTTAAATTCAATCAACCAAAAGATAACGCAATTCTGAATTTTACGCGATAAGTTACGATTTAGAACAATAAAACATGCATAATGTTATTTATATTTTTGCGACATAAATGGATCACAGGCGTAATTTCGACTGTAACACATATTCCAGTGAAAGTAGCTTTCACGACAGTCCCAAAGAGCAAAGTAGCAAAACTCCGGAGATATCCACGTCTACACGTATACGGTATAAAAAGAAGCGTAGCGAAGGGTAAGTCCCTGGGGATACGCATTTAGCTCAACTTTCAGTACTAGCACCTAATTTTGCCTACTCGAAGTGTTTTCTTCGGTAGCGAATTAAAACGCTTGAAGCTTACAAATAGGCTTTTTATGAAAATGTAAGCTCTTTACTTACCTGCTTTGTATTTGTATCGCCCCATTATCTGTCTGATCCATCAACCATCCTGTCTCATTACTAATGTGAAGTTAGATGCGATGTACTACATTTTGAATGTCATAATTTAGTCAAATCCAGGTTTTATATAATATGTAAGTTAAGCGCTCATTTTTCCTGGTCCGCTGGACCCATGGTTAGTGTACCTGTCTATTGACCAGGTTGTAAGTTCGATTATCAATGATGGCCAAAACTTGTGTGATCCTTGTGAAATGTCACATACACCAACCTGCTTTTAAACTTAAACTTGCAAGAAGCCTTCATATACTCGGCAAATATGTAAATTAGCTGTTAATTCTCGAAGCGCATATAAATGGGTAAAATACATTCTCACTTTAAG
>DWEH01000943.1:0-10261 GCA_018245815.1 Apyrrothrix aesculapus
AGTCCAAACCGTGCTCGCACTTAGGGGAGGTCCATTTAAAACGATATCCGAGTTTCAGAAGCGTGTATTTGACATCGGTTGCTGCTTCTGCGCTGATTTTACCGAAATAACACAGAAGATGCAGCATTTATAAATAACTTTCAACGTAATCACATTTTGCGATAACCGGTTTATTACGAACTGAAGAAAAAATTTAATTTGCTCTAATATCATTATTGGTTTAATATTTCCGAGACCTCGTTTACGCTCTTATTCGTACATTTTATGGCCGTTCATCTCAACTTTTAATTTAATAAATAAAATTAACATCTATAACGAATAACCGTTCACTTGTAACGGATTAAAATTGTTGTTCTTAACGTATTAGTCATAAATCAATATGCCGAATGGTTTTCATAGAAAATTAGAAAACGTATATAAGGGTATAACATGGAAATCGCCCAAGCTACTCCAGTAACATCGTTCGGCATATTAAAGTAGTTTTAAAAGTGGAGTGAAGATATCAGACATTATAAGAGATGCGGGGGGGCATCCTTGGGAGCTTATACTTCCTAGCCTTCCTGTTATCTTCAGGAAAAATTACTTTAGGAGAAGCTCAAAATTCAGAAGATCCCAAGACAGGTCTGTAATCGATGTTTTTTTACTCATACGTCGTACGTCATGTTATTAACTATCTGTTGCATGTATGATGATAGTAAAAATAATAAGACTGCCTAGTCAGAATGAGCGTGTTTTATGGAAATAACCACGGAAACGTATATTATAGTCTAATATTATTGATTACATATTTAATTCACCAGGTTTACAAGATGGCCCCACATCAAACGACGAAGGGTACAAATTCAATGAAGAAAACTCCGATGACCGGTCAGCCCTTGGCATACTTTCGGGACTCAATACAAGATTGTACCCGAAAAACTATGGAATTATGTTTGGATCAAACTCTTATAGTCCTTTTGGTTCCTACAATCCAGGACAAAATTTAGTCTCAAGTTACGGGGAAGCTGATGCGTTATCTCATAGCCAAAGTATACTAACAGGATTTGGCTCGAATTATGCATCAACAGCAGCAGACGCCAATGCTAAAGCACTCGCAGAGTTAACCTATCAGAGTTCGCCTTATGTCTCGGAATATTTTGGTGCAGGATCGAGTCTCGATCATAGTCAAGCAGAAGCTCATGCAAACACTAATGACCAAACTCTCGCACAGTTAACCTATCACAGTTCACCTTACGTCTCTCAACACTATGGCGCAGGATCGAGTCTTCCTCATTCCCAAGCCGAGGCTCAAACAAATGTTGATGCTCAAACACTTTCAGGATTAACCTATTATAGCTCACCTTACATCACGGAATATTTAGGTGCAGGATCGAGTTTCGCTCATTCCCAAGCCGAACCTCAAGCATACGCTAACAGTTTTGAATTGGGTAGCTTTAGTCCGGTAGCATTCAATCAGGGATATGGGTCAAATTTTGTACAAACTCCAGATAATAAAATAATAGATTCTGTACACGGTTCAAGTTACAGTTCATCTGAAGCAGAAGCACTGGCCCAGGCAATTGCTTTAGGGATGGGGTATGAAGGTTACGGATCAGGTTATTTTGGATCTGGCTCAGTAGTGCAACTAGCTCCAAGCGATACTCATACATTTTCAACAGGATTTGACTCTAGTTTTAATTTAGCAGAAACGGACGCTCACGAAAAAGTACTTGGTTCAGGATTGGGTCTAGGTTTAAGTGCAGGAAGCTCATACAACACAGGATATTTAAATTCTGCGCTTTCGTCAGTAGATGCAGATGCTTATCATCCAGGAACAAATTTCGAGTCCGGGTTAAGTTTCGCACCAAATTTTGATTCTTTACCTAGCCAATTTGGAGTCTATGGCCCAGTTAGTTCCAATCTAGGATCGACTTTAACGGAGGCCCAATATACAGCAAATACTCAAAATTTTGCTAATATTGAAAGTAAGTTAATAAATTGAATATTGAATAAAATATACTGCATTTTTCTACATAAATATTTAAAAAATTTTGGTCTTTTGCAGATGAAATAAATATCGAGGCAGCAAACACCTTCGCTAGTAAGTAGTTATATTAAGAAAGGCTCTATTGTATATTTTTAAGTATTAAAAGCAACGAATAAAGCAAATTTAGAAGCAAAAGAACACCAAATACTGTAATACTGTAATGATTACATAATAAGTCACGTATTAATAACTGAGATAAAAACTGTTCCGCAGGTGTCAATTCCTGGTTGATTCCCGATGATTTATACGTAATGCCACATATTGTACCCGGTAAGAGCTAGTCTTTCTCTAACCCTATTAATTTCAGAGTTTGTAATAAAATTAAATTTGGTAAGTTCTCTTTTGTATTGTATTCACTTTCGTAATTGAACAGTCTTATTAATATAACCAGTCTTAAATATATAACCGGTTTTATTTATATAAACGTAAAATCGTGCCTGTAATACCCGTAGAGGTAAGCAGAAGAGTGTAGTACACTCCCACGTTTGAGCATTTACGTTTACGTCCCATCATGGAATAGGTGGTGAGCCTATTGCCATATACCGGACACAAATCCGGACTCCGAGCCACTACTAGAAATTTCAAGTTACAAAAATCCAGTAATAACCGACCCGGGATTCGAACCCAGGATCTTCCGATCGGCAATCGCGTTTGCAACCACTCAAACAATGAGGCAATCAGTCAGTCGTATTGATATAACTAGTCTTATTGATGTAATCCAAGTAATCCTTGCATTTACAGGTGGAGAAAATGTTCAAATATGTTCCAAGGAGGGCGAGTTTCACAACCTGTGGTCAACAGGATTCGAGTGTTTGATATGCGCGTGCATTTCGCAGCTTGGTCATTTGACTCCGGTCTGTGTGAAATGCGATCTTTGTTCCGTACCTGCTCCAGTTCCGCCGCAACCTATTCCGTCTTTTCCACTGATACCAGAATTAACCCCCGAGCCTGAAGGTATAACTATATTGACCATATTATTTCTCTGTACTTTAATCATATCTGGATTATTTGCCTGTTAGGTTATTTCCGGTTCATTGGTGTTGAAAATGTTTCCACTGTCACAGCGTTTACTCCTGAGGGATATATCGACAATTTCCTTGAAAATAATTACATTGGTGCCCCCAAAATATCAATATTTATTCTTGTCTTTTAATGTCATGAAAAATCTTGTGCCGCGGCAAAAATATCGTTATCCTAAATGTTACTTCCCATATGAAATATAGGACGTGACGCACGTGATTGCTCCCGGATCAACGTTGACATTCAAATATCTTTGTCAAGCTTTACGTTCTTTGTCAACTCATATGTGCATATATTATGTCACAAGTGATGCCTTATCTCTCACTTGACAGCCGCAGCACAATATGGGGATTTCTTTATCCCATCGCATTTATTTATATTCCAACGTAGGTTTATTTAACCTACTATATGGAGTGTGACCAATATTAGAATGTTTAATTGTATAAACTCATGTCTCACATACATATTGTCTTACAAAAATACACACTAACAAAATCCATGTTAGGTATATTCATTGCATTCTTTTCATGGTTTTTAATATAATTTCAAATTATAAGTTTTTAATTAAAATGTTAAAAAGTTTGTCGTGTTACAAAGTAAGCAACTATCAATGTTCTGTTTGCAACAGCAGAGTTACTCGTACCATAATTCCTTCTTATGTAAGGCGTAGTCAGCGCATTCGGCGCAATGCTTCTCATTTAAGTGCCAGCACAGCTGGCTGGCGCAATAAATTACTTTTAACGTTAATAATCGCATTATCATGTTCGCAGTGAGTTGTGATCCGCTCCCCACGAACACTCCATTCCAAAACCCATTGAACCCATGCCAAATATGCATATGCCAGTATTCATTCGGGTTCACGCCCGATGTGAGGATAACTTGCGAGGAAAGCCCCACATGTGGTAATATTATTGTTCTAATAGTTGTTATTGTAAACGATACATACGTTGTATTTACTAAAAATACATGCTGTATGAAGCATGAATATAAGTTACGAGTAGTAAGTATAGTGTCAGCCCTAAAGAGTTAACCTTAGGAATAACCAGGCCTTTCACAGTAAGTAAAACAAGAAGGAAAACATACACAATAGGAATACGAAATTAAAAAAACAAAAAATAGTTCCTTCTACGTAACGTAAGAAAGTAACGTAAAAATATTGACAATATTAAGCGCAATTGTAGGTTCTAATGACAAAAAGCATAAATCTGAAGTACGGGCAGTAATGAAAATATTTTATTGCAGTGCTCCCGTCGGATTTAACAACGATACGTAAGTACTTTGACCTAAATTATCAGTGAAATAGTTCAATAGTATAATATATTAACGGAGTTAATATAAATTGAATTAATCGATATTTAATGATATCAAATCGTTATTAATTTTCATACCTTAATAGATCGCATTCCGCACACAATACATATTTTTATAATCAGTTACAAACAATAATAAATAATACAAGCAAAAATAAAAGCTTTGCTATGATTTAATTTGAAGAAATCGCAAATGTTCCGGGAGCGGAAATTTATTTCTGATATTTTCGTACACACAGCGCCCATAACGGAACCGGCTGTTCCAGTTCCATGTAAGTATACCGAGTTCACCCATTTTGGAAAGGACCACGTCGAGCAGTGGACTGAGACAGGCTGACAACGATGATGCTGACCAGCTCGTTTTAAAGGCCTCTATAAAAACCATAAACATTACGTGAATATAGTTTGAAATCTACAGACGCAAACAGGTTTTTTTTAGAAGCTTCAAATGCTTAGGAAGAACTTAATGGAAATATTTAAATATTTTTTGAAATTTATTTGAGTTGGCCCTCTTTTTTTAAATATTACTTGATGTAATTTTGAAAGAAAACATAGCACGGAAACCTGCACAATTTAGAGTTCTCCATAATGTCCTGTAAGACGTGTGACGTGTGCCAACCCCGCATTTGGCCAGCGCGGCACACTATGCCCTTAACCCTGATTATTTTAAGTTTAGATTCGCTTATAACAAGTGTTGTTGACGATGATAATGCCGATTGCTGTCTGTGTTTGAAGGATTAGGAATTTTTGTCTGTACAGTACCAGTGTGTGAACGATTTCCACCAAACGTGGTATTTCCTCACCCGTTCGACATTTGCAAGAGCTGTGAGTGCACAGTGTCATACACCACTCAGACGCCCCAACACGAAATCGTATGCCAGCCCACGCCTGAGTGCGGTGAGTATAACACCAGAATTTTTGTTCGCAGATGTAGGGATACATAAAGACTCGGAGCTCTCTTCCTACCCCGTAAGGGACCGGATAAATAATACTAAGTGATTATGTTCGTATGATCTCATTTTCCAATATTGAGATGAAACTGGCAAACTAGAAAATAATGCTTTAACTTGATAGAAAATGTACAGATTTGAGATGCGCTCGAATCATTCCTACCAAGTGATGGAGAATACAAAACTTAACGTTATAGCCAACGTAAAGGGGAAATTACAATAATTAAAAGGGGAAATTACTATAATTAATGAATAATACAAAATCTTTTCGTTATTAGAAACCATTCTGCCGCCATCACCAATGCCGGCGCCTGATCCGGGACCGCGTGAGTATACACATTTTTACATATGTTGCTATTGTTTATAAGTCTACTATTTTTAATAAATATTTATTTTTGACTGCCTTGTGGGTCGTGTTGATTGCAAGCGCGACTGCGGCTCGAGAGGTCCTGGGTTCAAATCCCGGGTTGGGTACTATAGGAGTTTTCTAACTTAGATTTTCTAGGGTAAATTGATAGTAGTGGCTCGGAGTCTGATTTATGCCCGATGTATGGCAATAGACTCACCACCATAATGGGACGTAAATGTAACTGGTGAAACGCGGGAGTGTACTACATCCCTCTGCCTACCTCTTCGGGGAATACAGGCGTGATATTACGTTGATGTTACGTATCTATTTTATTGAAAAACGAAAACAAAACAATATCCTGATACTAAGCGCCCTGGGCGTCGACGGCCAGCAGCGTAGGCGGTGTGAAAAATGTGCTTATCAATCTCCAATCCACATGCGCCTTAGGTGGTACACACCCCCTTAGGAAAAGCCAAAGTCCAACAGTGGACTGACTTAGGCTGATGATGATGATGATAATGACGTTGCGTTTCTGAGCAAGCCCTCTCACTCTTGAAAAATCCAAAGAAATATAACGATTATTTTTAAAACATAAAAATCAGTACTAAGTACTTATCGTACCGTAGTAAACATGAACACGCTCGTGAATTTTTCTACTTCAATTCATCCATTCTATATCCCACCGCGAACAGCGTCGCGGAATTTTTCAGGCTTTTTGATTCCACGCCAGAGCAGTCGGTACGAGTTTTCTAACAAATTAAAAAACATTTTAATTATATTCAAATTATGTTTACAGTCGCGTGGCCTCCGATGCCTCCTAGACCACTCCCTGGGCCTTCACCGCGTATGTTGCTTATGCTTATCACTTTTTGAAATCATAATTATATATAGTTGTAGTCCACACAGCTGTGATCTTTCGTGATGTTTTTTTTTTTTTAATTAAAAAACTTTATTACCATTGTTGATGTACCATTCTGTCGTCTTCTAGATTATGATATATTATTTTTCTTTCTAAAAAGTAAAAATCTTTAATATTATATATTAAAGTTTTTGGATTTTATAGTTTACAAGATATAAAATTTTAATATGAACGCTAGTTGTTGGATTTAATTGACAGCAATATAAAATAGTAATTAATATTGCCCCGCCATATTTCCAGATAAATCTTGCGCACCGTATCCCCCCGACCAGCAATTCCAGCATCCATGGGACCAATGCCAGATCTGCGTTTGCAACGAAATTTATTCCATCGGCGTCGTAAATATCGAAGTTAACTGTTTCACCAGTCCAGCCTGTTGTGAGTACACCATCCGTCATTACAGACACATTGCTATCTCTGCCTATGTTCAATTACGCCATTAAATTATCTCTGTTGATCAGATACTCGTAAATTCATTTTAATGCTAAATCATGAGTGGTTGTTGATTTCATACTCTTTGTAAAAAAATTATTCATCCGTACCGATGTAACATATACTAAATTACATTTTTTGATATGTGCAGTTTTGCTTCCTGCCGAGTGCCAATGTATTATTGTCCACAGCATACTACGGATACTTGTTACAAATTTTTATTAACCGATCTGTTCCCTCTCGGCAATCGAACCTGTGTAAGCTACTGTTATCTAATCCCTAGTGGCCACAAACTCAATAACACATACACTAGCGGCTAATTTGATATATTATTCAGCAGTACAAACACTGCACACTTGTCAACTATGAATAGCTTCGTCCGAGCAGACATGGACTCCAGAAGATTCGATCCGACTTTAGCCCGGTGATGTGAATAAATAATATATACACGCTCCCAATATGTTCAATCAATGCATTTTAAAGTGTATAGCTTTTGAGGTGACCACACATACTTATTTTATATTAAATATTGCATATTAGATTATTATGTAGCATATTACGTGACTTGAGTCCAAACAAGTATTGTAATCATATATAAATATTTTTTATTATAACAAACTTTATATACATTCTTAATGAACATCCAAAATACATTGACGGAAACCGTCGCTCACATGTGCTTCACACCACTACCAGCTTACACACGGAGAAAGAGTTTCTAGCGCGAGCTATTAAATAAAATATTAATTGCTTAACTATAAAAACCCCTTCCATTCTTATATTGTAATATCTACAGTCGGTCAGAAATTTCAAACTTCTCAAACCTACTATGTACTATGCTATATAGTCTTACGGATACCCAAAGAAATTGGTTAATTATTCTTCCACGTAACAACTGTTTTGGTAGTATCATCATAATGACAGTTTTTATATGTAGTTATACATATGTAATTTCAAGTGTGCCTAACATATTTGTTCACATAACGTAATTTAGTTTTTGTTTTGTTCATAGGTGCAGTTTATCCAGGTAGGGTATCTATTTTTTGAATAATTTTTCACGTTTTACAAAACATTGTAATAAGTAAGGTTTCTTTTTGATTTTGATTTTTTTGATTTCATTTCAGAGAACCAACCTCAAGCTTTACATATACCAACCGTGCCAGTTCCAGTACGTGAAACGATACAACTACCGATACAGCTATCGCAGACTGTGGACATGTCCAGACCAGTGGCTGTACCACAACCGTACCCAGTCCCCGTCACAGTAATCAAACCCGTCCTTCAAGCGGTAGAGGTACCCCGACCGGTACTAGTGCCCCAGCCAGTAGCGGTTCCCGAACCGGTGCCAGTACCTGTAGTGGTAGACCGGCCAGTGCCAGTGCCTCAGGCTGTTGCTATTCCAAGACCGGTACCAGTTATGAAACCAATCCTTGAACCTTACCCAGTTTCCATATCAAATCCAGTACAGATAACTCAACCAATACGTGAATCCCTGCCAGCTTCAGTTTCTCACCCCTTCCCGCATGCAGGGTCTATTCTGCATCCTATTCCAGGGTCTCGACCAGGTCCGCATTCGATATCAATACCACACCATCTGGCTGCTTCAGAATCGTATTCTGCCATGTTATGTAAGTATAAAGTGGAGATTAGATCTAATAGTTGTAACAAGAATTTAAAAAATGACGTAATGCCTAATCATTATTGTCGCATTTGTTCCAGCACAATTAAAATATTTAGGTAAGATTTTGCAAGATTATTCTTACATTAATATAACTGACAAAATTGGGTCGTAAAAATGAATAAAATGATTACAATGTGTAAAATAGATTTTTGTATCAATAAAAAGTATTTGTAAACATATGAAACACATTAAGTAGTAACATAGGCTCAAAGTTATGACCAATCGTATCAAAGTTAATTCTGAATATGCAATCATAGTAACTGCTAATATTGTGTCATTTTTAGACATGGCTTGCAAAGGGCAAGAAGTAGCACAGGAGTTCCTATATCATTCATGCAGAATTTGCACTTGTCAAGTATTTGGAAGCCTCATGGTACCAGTATGTAGACGTCCGAACACACCTGAATGTGAGTTTATTTAAATTATTTTTTTATCAACGAAGTACTTCAATGTTTCCTTAGATTTTCATAGAATTTCAGCTTATACCGCAATTACTTGCCCAAGTAAAAAAACAAAGCTCCTTTTGAAAATGAAGTAAATTTTGAAATTGCCTAACACAGCGATCTCACGTAACAAATAGCGTAATATTAAATCTTACACGACCCGAATTTCTAATCTAACAGCCTATGCTAATGAAGTAATAACGAAACTTCAAGCAACAAACGACACCGTGGAGCAAAATAAAAATGTTTACCCACAGTCAGCGAAAGGTCGTATCGTTATAACAAGGTAACGAATAAAATAAAAATTTACGGCGCAGCCAACGACACGGCCCGTCAGAATTGACAAACGTGCTAACAGGGGCAGAGGGGTGCACAATCGCCACAGGTGCTGTTAAAAGTGGTAACAGAATTGCCAATTTCCACGGTAACTCCTTCTTAGTTTAAAAACCAACAGAATTTGGGCAACAATTCATTGCGTCACTGTAGATGTATGTACGTCAACATAATTTTGTTTGTTGTTGCCTTTTCTTGCTCTTCGTATCCAGTCAAAATCCGCATCAATGTTACTTTGATTGAGTAATCAAAGTATCATTGATGGGCATTCTTTCTTTTTTCGATCAAACAAACTCCCGTATTCGTTATCTGGCTAAGGTAAAGCTACATCCAGAATTTCTGAATCCTTCATCAACATGGAGTTTCTGGCTTCATTTTATCGCATGCTGAATTTCTGAACCTATTCCTTGGCGGCCACATATGAGTTAGATTTCTAACGAGTCTTTGAATTATGTTAAGATCTGGACTAAGATTCTTGTTTTCTGCTTCTAAATCGTAGAAAATCCTTAAATGCTATATATAGCAATATTAAGGAACAAATATCGACAAGAGTACATTTTCCTAGTAGACTTTATTTACCTTGGTTTCTTACTTATATCTCGTTGGTCGTGTTGGTTGCATGCGCGATTGCCGATCAAAAGGTCCTGGGTTCAAATCCCGGGTCGAGTACTATTGGAATTTTCTAAAATTAGAATTTCTAGTGATAAAAAAATTTCTTTAAAAGCAGTGATAGCCTAGTGGTATGAAATTCAGCCTCTCACCCCGGGAGGCCGGGTTCAAATCCTGGCGCGCACCTCT
>DWEH01000944.1:0-10259 GCA_018245815.1 Apyrrothrix aesculapus
CCCGGGATTTGAACCCAGGACCTCTCGATCGGCAGTCGCGCTTGCAACCAACACGACCAACGAGGCAGTCAACATTGGACATAATAAAAATATAGGTATGTGCGTATGTCTTTCCATTTCCCTGGCTGCCTGGATAGTTTTAATAGCGTCTACACTTATCAGTCTCTTCATACATGAACGCTGGTTTCGGTCACAGCGTTACAATAGAAAGCCTTTTTAATGTATATTCCTGTGTTAGTGTGCGTGATTGTGCGTTTTAAAAATGGAATGCGAATCAAACTTTTCCAATGGTGTTACCATCGGAATCTATGTTTGGATTGTAGCTTCGAGAGCGGACTAACGATTACGTCATAGCATTGTCTATTTAATAATTGTAAACATAGTGAGAATAACAGCAAAAAATGTCAACTAGACTACTAGTCAACCTAAGCGTTGTAAGATACAACATCGTAAAACGAGTAAATTGTGTTGTAAAATCAAACATTGTAAAACAAATAACTATTGTAAATTTCTGAACGAATTTCTGAACTTTTATATTTTATCTGGTGTCTTAATTTAATGTACCTATTCTCATAAGAAGTTAATAATGGGTTTTGTTGTATGTGCCCAAGATCATCTAAAATGTAGTTTCTTCGATTTCATTCATATGTAGGTACGAAGTGAGCTTTATGCTCACCTGCAGATATTATCTGTAGATATTATATTACGCTACTTTGTATCTGATTTCGATAGGTACTTGGACATATTAAGGTTATTGGAAATAAAAAAGTGTCTCCATAAAACATTTTTTTTTTCAAAAATCAATTTACGTCGATTACCTAACATTACGTATGTACTTCCCCGAAAGGACAGGCAGAGGTTGTAGTACTCCTACGTTTCACCCATTATTTTAGGTATATCTCCCATAGAATAGGGAGTGAGCCTATTGGCGTACTTTGTTTACAAGTTATCAATTTGATTTTTGTTGGTTTTAAGCTGACTGTAACGAAAATGACATGTATTATCAAATTTTATACTACATTATATTATTTTGTTTGAATATTATAGTTTTCTTGATTGGATGGTAATTTTAATTTGTGTTAAATTATTAAAATAGTATTGTGCCTCAATTATTAAAATTAAGACACTTAAATGTAATCGCAATTTAATGTGTTCGTTAGAAGTGTCATGATATATTTTTGCAGCTTCCAATAATTATTTCCTTTTAACTGAACACAGACTTGTATTTACATAAATAATGAGTACCTTAAAATAATCCAAACCTACATAAAATATGTTATATCATTTTTATCGTTTGTTAATGCTTTAGCGCTCATTAATTCGAATCACATTTAATTTGAATATGAACGCACGCAATTATAATAATTTATACAAATATTTGCAAAACAGATGAATGACATTAATAAGGGAGCGATTCATCGGCGGTCAGTGCGACAAAGCAATGTGAGAATTCATGGTGTTTGCTGTTAATGATTACCCCCTATTCTATGGGACATGCGACATAACTGGGGAAAAGTGGGGGTACTGCGGTCCTGTTCCTACCCTTTCGGGGAATACAGGCGTGATGTTATGTTACGTTATGTTATGCTGTGAATACTTTGATTTATTTCCAATCATAACGAGTTCTTGGTCACATCTTTCTTAATGTTAGGCTTCATTTGTAACTTAAGGTAATATTAAATAGTTTCGAGAAAATCTTTCTGCATACATTATATTTTCTTTCACCGTTCATTATTATTATTTATCGGTAAAACCTACACATGACATAATAATACACAACGTAGTAATATCACTATACGAATAAAGTTATGAATTTCTTCATCATCATCATCTTCAGCCTATCTCAGTCCACTGCTGGACATAGGCCTCACCCAAACAGCGCCATCGCGCCCTGTCCTCGGCTTGCGACATAAATAATATCATATAATAAATGAATTTCTTGTGGAAATCAAATTAATTACAAGAGGAAAAAAAACCCATTTTAATCATACAACTTCAAATGGTTGGTTAAGAAATTCTTCAAATTATTTACATAAATATGTACGTATGTCGTAATGTTTGTAGCTTTTGCGATTTTTGTTTGTAAATCAAAAGCTTAATTGACTTCGTTAACCATAAATCCAGGAATCACATATAACTTTGGCGAAGTAATTAGACCAATTAAATTTAACCCGGCGAGTTAAACCCACTAAAAAGCCGCCGCGGACTGATGCTGTATCCGAGCGAGGGGCGTGTGCGTATGTTTGCTTTCAATTATTCCCTATATGTAATGATAATTATAACATAGCATTACGCTATTTCCCCGAAGGGGTAAGTAGAAGGGTAGAAGAGTATAGTAAACTCGAACGTTTAAACAGTTATGTTATACGTCCCCACATAGACTAGGAGGTAAGCCTGTTACTAAACACCCAGCACAAAAACAAAGTCGGTGCTTCTACTAGGAACTTCAAGTTGGAAAAACCCAATAATAAATACTGTGTTCGATCCAGGATCATATCCAGGTCCTGTTAATCAGCAGCCACGCTTGCAACTCAACCGATGAGGCAGCGATGCGATTAGATGGATCACATAGCATCATCTGCTCATTCAAGCCAATGCCCACTTGACGTATGTCATGCGGCTGTAATGTCACGTATTGCGTATAAATTCGTCACGCCCGTCACTGGCAGTCCAGACGTATGTGAACTGCAACAATACTGCTGTATAGTAAATGATGCAGTTTAGTCCAGTCACTAACTAAATATATAGTTGCAGCAGTAGTATACGTTTAGTTTTATTGTTTGCATGTTTCTTTGTTTGTTTCTTTTGTGTAAAATATGAATGAATGGAAGAACGTCATGCTTAAGATATAGGTAGACACATAGGTATATCGTACGGGTTAGATGAACAAGTAAAAACAAGCATTAAAATTTCAAGACCTTTGAACAATTTTACGTTGTTTTCACATCTCTCGTCAGTTTTTCCTGTAGGGAATGTATTGAAAATCAATTTTGAAAAAAAAGAAGACAAGTTATTTAAAAAAAATATTTATTTTGTACATATTTACAGGTAGTAACTGTTATACATATAATTCGTTTATATACAGTAAGTTGGCAACTACCTCTTAAACCATGTAGTCAATAGTTTAATTTCACACGTGCACAAAATGTTCACAATTTTATGATCAATTCACTAATTAATACCCGAAAATAATTAGCTAGCCATCGTTGATATTATAATAGTTTATGCTATAACAGTGTCTAATGGCTTAACTCTGCTTTTATTATATTTGTCACTAACGACAATATTAGTATTGGTGAAGTAAATTCGTTTTATAATAATTGCCATTCTACTAATTTTACAGTATACATGTGCAAATAACAAGCTTATTGTAATAATATTGACCATATTGAAATAATTTAACACGTATGTGACATAAAAACACCGTGTTTTAGTTAATGAATGAATTCTCGTAGCTGTCGAAGTGTTTATAAGTTATTTTACATAGATAACTCGTTTGGAGTATTTGTTACGACTCAGGTGGATCTGGGTTCAAGTCTAGCTATGACAGTTATCAGCAAAATGAATTGAAATATTTATTTGGGCGTTTGTGCAAACTTTTTTATCTGCTTATTCAATGCACTGTATAGAAAAAATCGTTACGTGTTTCGACGATAGTGAAGTGTTTTTTTTATATTTAAGAAGGAAAATGAGGAACAACCACAAGGAAAATAATTTTGGACGGTAAGGAAGTATCTCTTGCTTTATTATACATACGTATGTTAATATCTATGGAGATACATATGTATGTATATGGGGCATGAAATCAAAACTTTTATAGAAAGGCTTGTTTAACTTTTACGTTAGACGTTCGCTATTTTTATGGCAAATTTTTTAAATTACTACGTACGAATAAGCAAGATATGTATAATGTAAAATTCAAAATAGCCCGGACATGCTAAGTCGAGGTTTAGATTCCATTTCGCCACAATTTCCTTGCCTTTCCTTCCTTGCAAATTGAAACTGCGATAACGGATTTAGAAGCAGGTTAGGATTTACTTTTAGTGCAAGTTTCAAATAATTTGAAACGGGAAAACGACTGCTTTTAAAATAAGATGACATTTTCAGGCGGATATATTCTTAGCTTACAAATTTATTTTTCATACAAATCATCTACTCGAGGATGCTCTCTTTATTTATTACAATTTTATTGAACAATGACAAGTTCACTGGCTCTCTACGATATCATAGTTTCAATTATAGACAATTCCACCCTAAATAGATTAGTTAGGTTTCTCCTTCATTCACTACAGTCTCGTAAATTGCGAATATAGATCGTAAACTTCAGTGTTTTTATCTTAAGTGGTTACACATTTATTTACAATGAGAATTATAGTCACTTCCGTTTATAGTTTTATCACCTGAGAATCAGCGTCCAGAGAGCAATAGTCATAGTATATACCAAGTTACAGTAGTTTGGTTGAGCGTCGCTTGAGAGGGCGCTCGCGTGACACTCAGCCTCGTCAGCTCTTAGCTGAAGAAGTTGTACTCGTTTTCCTGAAGGATCTTTACAAGTGGAGCTCCGCACTGCTTGCCGGAGCTCTCCTCCCGCTTCGTTTTCTTGAAGCCACCGACGAAGCCACGAACCCAGCCAAGCCAGTTCGCATTCACACCGCAATGGATTCCCAGTTAGAATCAACCCACCTGCGTAACCACACATATAAATAAACTCCAACGTCGTAATTATAAAATACGAGAAACAACGTAGCATAATTACAGCGATATGTATTAAGAATTAAAACTTACTAGGCAGCGAGTCACGACAGAGTGTCTCATTTAATTTTAATTACACACACGAAGCATTACTCTTGCCTGCGACGGGTGGACAGGGAATTTTTTATTGTAATTGGTCTTGTGGTTTCCACAGTGTCATGATATATTATTTTAATAGAAATATTTATCTGTTTTTTTTTTTTCTATATAGAAATTACACATGTACGTCGAATTTATGAACTGCTAAACGCAAAGCCGATGACTTTTCATGGTAACGCTGTCGTGGATTTGTTGACAAAAGGATACAAATTAGGAATTGCAAATGAGATAAGCCCGGCAAAACAATTTATGCAAATATGACACACGATGAAATAATTATGTACATTTATTAAGACACAACACATACCTGACAGCAATTTAGTCGCAACATGACTCCAACTTGTAAAATTAGGGTAGAATATGGCTGGATTGAGTCTTGTTATTTGATTGTAGCTAATATCGACGCCTAATTGGGGAACTTGGCCCAGATACTTCATAAACGAGGTCGGCAATTTAGTCAGCGAGGTTTTAGTTATTCTGATGAATATTTCTTGACTCCCAGCAAACGGCTCGAACGCCTCGTCGGATATCCTTTGCAAGCTCGCTCCTTTTATCTCTAAATACCGAAGTTTCCTTGCGTCGATTCCATGCAGCTGATTGTCCATAACTTCAGTTGTCCATTGAATTACGAGTTTATATAAAGAAGGGAGTGAGGAAGTGATATTCGAGAGGCGAAACGTGGAATGATTAATAGTAGTCCATGTTTGTAAGTGCAGAGATCGCAAAGATATCAAGGGACGGAAGGAATCTTGGTCAACTATATCTAAATATTTAAGTCCGTTCAGATTCAAATTAGATAAGTTACTTAAACCCTTGAAACTATTTGGCGTAATTCTTATTATGGGATTGTACGAGAGATCTAGAATATTCAAATTTTGTAAGTGAGTCCACATCTTTGGCACGATAGAGGTAACTCGATTATGGCTAAGATCTAAAAAGCGAAGGTTCTCTAGACGTTTAACGTCAGTCTCCTTAAAACTGTTAATGTAATTAGAAGTCAAATTGAGACTCGTTAAGTTTGTCAAAGGTAGATAAGGCACTGACTTTAAACTTACATTTGCAAGATTCAAATGCCTCAAGTTTGGGAGGTTGTGGAATAGCTCTTTAAAGTTTGCCTTAATAGAATTAAAGCTTAGATCCAAGCGGCGCAGACCTGAGAGACTTGAAAATGTGTTATCCGATAACACTGTCAACAAATTGTGACCTAAATTGACATTTAACAAAAATTGTGTGTTACGAAATATATTGCTATCCAAATATTCAATTCGGTTATGTGATAAATCTAAATATCTGAGAGTAAAACCAATCTGTGAAAGAGCCGTCACGGGAAACAACGATATCTCATTGAAACTTACGTCTAGGTGTTCAATAATAGTGTTTTTAAAAATATCTCTAGGTAGTAATTTTATACTATTGTGGTCCATTTTTAAATATCTTAGTTTACTTAAGTTACAAAATTGCTCTACTGATAATTGAGGAATAGCGTTATGAGAAATATCGAGTATTTGCAGAGACGCGAGCTCCGCAAATGATTTTCTTTTTATTACATTTATGCTATTTTTGTGTAGATCTAGTATTTCTAAAAAAGCTGATTGTCCAAAAACATCATTTGAAATATGTGTAATTTTATTGTGAGATAAAATAATTTGCCTTATAGAGGACTGCACGGCAATAAACAGATTATTTGGCACATCGTAAAAATCATTATGGGAGCCATCAAAAATATTAATGGGAATATCGGAGTCTCCGTCAATATGCCTAATATTATTTCTACTTATATTAAAGGTGAATGTAATATATATATTAGAAACATTATTCAACGCGGTAAGAGACAAATACGTTAAGTTGTTTCCCTGGAGTTCGAGTATCTCGAGTTTCGGTAAATTAGCAAACGTTTCTGTTTCAATCGAATCGATTATGTTTCCCGCGAGAGATAAATATCTTAAGTTCGGCAAGTTGGTGAAGCTGTGTTTAGTCAAGTTGTTGATTCGGTTATAAGATAAATCTAAGTTTCTTAACTCGGGCATATGTGAGAATGTTCTACTACGTACAAAACTTATAAAATTGTATGAAACCCTAATGTTACTTAATGATAGGGTGACGTTGTTGTCGTCGTCTATAACTATATCTACAATTCTATTGTAATCTAAATTCAAATATTTAAGATAGGGAAACATAGCTATTTCATTCAGTCGAAGAATATGAAAATCGTTATTATCGAATGAGAGCCAATTGAGGTTTTCGAAACCCTCATTTATTTCAAAGGGGAAGTAGCCACTGAAGAGCGTCGATGAGAACTCTAATACGTGAAGGGAACCAGTCAAATTGGAGAACGCTTGTGGGTGCACGAAGTATAAGTCGTTGAAGCTTAGATTGATTTCCTTAACGGGCATCGTGGGGGGGAAAACGTTCTTATAAATCTGTGCAATCCTGTTACCTCTTAAGTTAATAGTGCCCAGAGAAGTGCACCAGTCTCGGAATTCGCTAGGTAACAAATTAGATATTCTGTTGTAGCTTAAGTCGAGATAACGAATAGAGCCAGGTTCAAGTGTTTGGAGAGAGGAAGGTATGGTCGTTAAAAAATTCCCCGCAAGCGAGAGCGTCTGAATCCGCCCTGGCAGCGGCGGGGAATCTTCCAACTGGTTGTAAGCTAGGGATAAATGTCGGAGGCGCACAACCTGGGCCAGGCTGTCTGGCAAGTGGGACAATGTGTTGTGTTCCAATTCTAAGTGTTCCAGTGAATTTTTCAAACTCAGAAATAAGTCTCGATATATCGAACTCAGCTTGTTATATGATACCGACAACCTTTCTATTCTATTGTTAGAAAATAAAACTCTCGGAACAAAAGTTAGCTCGTTGAGATCTAGAATTATTTGTCTAATTTGGACTTCTTGAAACAATAGGATTTCAGAGGAATCGTTTATTTTATTGTTGCTTAGATCTAATTTTTCTAACTTTTTCGTTTTATTACTCGGACACGAACAGTTTGCATCGAAAGTAATTAGATTATGGCGTACGTGTAGGACTTGTATTCTAGGGAGATTAAATATAACATCACAGGATAGTTTATGTAGGAAGTTATTAGATAACTTAATGACCGTTAATGAAGACGGTAAGGAGTCTGAACTGATACTGCGCAGGTAATTGCCTTCCAAATCTAACTGTAACAGGTGATTAAGAGACGTGAGCGCTTTAGTTTTCAAAATCGTCAATTGGTTATTACTAAGCGATAAACTTGTCAGAGTTTCTTCCAAATAATGCCATTTGCTTTCAGGTTCGATGTGTGCTATAAAATTGCTGCAACAAAATTATTCATAATTTATTTGCTATTCAAAAGAATCGTAGAAAAAGTTGGTATTGAACTTACTTTTGTAGGTTTAACCAATTCAAGACTTTTAAGTCTTTCAGGCCCTGGTGCGGAAGTTCAGTGAATTCGTTGTAGCCGAGATCTAACGAAGCTAGAGTACCAGCCATGGAGCTGAAAGCGAAAATTCTAAATAGTTTCACTTTGTTTGTATGTAACTTAGACCTTCTCGTCAAGTACATTGACACATTAAATCTGTTCCATAACGACATGTGTAAATAACTGTTAAAAAATATTATTGACCATCGTAGATCTACATTTTAATAATAAATATAGTTTGTTGCCATAACACACCCACAACTTACAATAAGTCATTAAAGACAGCGGACGGTAGTTTTATTGGCAAAAGGGCACAACTCAGCTTTGCTAACGCGGGATGTAGATCCCTGGCAGCGCTGGTTTTCAGTTGGATATCAGCATAGCTAACATGAAGCTACGAAAGTCGTAACTACTACCAAGAAGAAAATCATTGCTCGTCACACTAGTACTACGTCTTTGACATGAAACGGATTTACATTTTCACCAATAGACAATTTTTTTCCCAGCCATAAAATATTCCACATATACAAATACCTATGGTAGAAGGCTATTTTCACATTGCTTTGTTTTTGTTAAAATTTAACAATGGAAGCATTGCCTAAAGTTAAAAATGAACATTATTAATTATTAAAAAGTGTTTTGTATTCCAGTCAGGGACTCATTTAATACTATACCGCCGTATCATTTTCCTTAGATGCAGATGTTAAATTCATAGAAATATGTTGCAATACCTAAAAGCGTGCACTTCGATATAGTGCAACTTGTTCGCCACTAAAACCAGAGTCTGCAGTCGTAGACCGTCTAGTGCACTCTCTGATATCACTTCGAGGTTTGACATACTTATGTCCAGATGTTGCAATTCTATTCGCGGCCAATCTGAAAATAAATTTTATTGTCAGACAAAATCGATCTTTCAGACATAGGCTAGAACTGTCATAAGTAGAACAAGAGTTTACGGAACAAAATATGAATTGCAGTATTAAGATGTGAATTTGTGATAGTTACCGTAGAATATAAGAGGGTCCACCTAAGTGAATAACAATAATTAGTCTTTATTCAGCATGTGTTATTTTTTATTTTTTTTTACTTTGTTATAGGCTTGGTTTGACTGCTATCCCACCTGATGGAAAGCGGGATGCAGCCTAGGATGTAGCACGCTTGCCTAGAAAATGCCTATTCACTCTTGTCTTGAATAACTCCAGGTTGTATGAATCGGGAAAAATAGATATAAAAATACACTGAGATAAACATATTTCCTGATATACCTGGGGAGAATCACTTTCACTGACAATGCTACGTGGATGATGTTTCATAAATAACACCATCAATCTTCATGGTGAATTTGTCGTCTATAAATCCAGTACTCTACGTGTCAAATACTTTCAAGACTGTGATAACGTTTTGACACGGTACGGTCATGTACAACCAGTTTAAATGAGGAACTCAAACTGTTACAAAATATAAAGAAAAATTAAAAAAAAAACATCCAATAATGGGTTCGTCGTTGTTCATAAGTACAAGTAGGCAGCAAACGGTAACCAGGAAAGCAATGCATCTGGGCATCTACGACTGTCTTCTAGAAATATCTACGCTATCCTTGACTGTGCCATTGTGAATCTGGACAAAAACTTACAGAGATAATGTCTTGCAATTCACTTCAATAGTAAGACTGGACAACTGGTATTGAAATCAATTGAAATCGAAACTATAACCGCACGGCGGCGGTGCGATATACAAAAGTTGCTGCGATATTGTTATGTTATGATCATTGTTTGTCAATTGTTATGTAATTTGGTTTTCATCATTACCCCCACCTAATACCTGCAAATTAATGTAATGCTAATTTAGTACATATATCGAAGAGAAAATATGTGTTTTTGCGCATTCGTTCTCTGAATTTCTTTAGTGACACAATGGCTACTCCTTTCTTTTGTACCAAAACGGCAGAATTTATTCAAAATAATATTTTGCCTGTTGGCACCAATATACCAGCACAAGCACGTGT
>DWEH01000945.1:0-10254 GCA_018245815.1 Apyrrothrix aesculapus
GTCAATTTTACGTCTACTTCTACAAATAAGTATGTAGTACGTATTTACATTTCATCATATTTTTTGTCTCTGGTATTTTCATATCACGAAATTTTATGTAAAGTCGTATTCGTACATAAACCTTTCAACCTCTTCAAACGTGATGTTGCGCCAAATCCCTCTATTACGACCCTTCCGACGATGGGAGGGCAAAAACTGCGCAAAATTCGCCCTTAAATCCCTTCAAACCAAAATAACACATTGAAAAAGTAGATCATACCGCTAGCTAATCTCTGGTTAGAGAACTGTCTGATTGGGAACGAGTAACGGTTCGCGATACGACAATGTATCGCTGCGCGAGTTAACAATAGTTTAAGATTAGTTTTTTTTAGCTTAGTTTAATAGTTTCGTTTTAGTTTAGTTTACTTTAATAGTTTACTTTTAGTTTAGTTACGTTTAATAGTTTCGTTTTAGTTTAGTTTACTTTAATAGTTTACTTTTAGTTTAGTTTAGTTTAATAGTTTCGTTTTAGTTAAGTGTTTTGTTATTATAGATTCCGTGAGTAGTTCCAGTCTTCACCGCGATCTAGCTAATATTGGCGCGAGCTGATGAAGACATACCTCGGATAGGTACGGAACAATATTCGTGATTTAAGCAGGTACATGAATTAATCATGTATTCAATTTAATAATGTACAAAAGAAAACGTAATAAAAATATTGCTTGAACATTAATTTAGCGCGATATTGGATTTAATTAGAGAAGTACTGTTCATAGACGAGCATGTATGACGACTTTAATGAATGTAGGAGAAACGAAACAAGTTTACCAGGAGCGTAGTTGGTAAAAATACATATTCTGTACCTATTTCTGTGAGAAATGGGTCTGTGAGAAGTGTTTGTTCTGTGTATTAATGTTGTATATTTTTATCTAAATTTGTTCGGACCCTTGACATTTATTGTTTGTCGTATACTAGCCAGTGGTCTCTAAATATAATGCAGGACAAAAAGTACTAAACCCAGCTTAGTACGGGCATTTTGTATGGGTCGTGATGTTTCCAGATTTTTGTAAATTAATATATTTCTTTACGACGTAGTTATATACTGATCATCACTATCATCAGCCTTTATCAGTGCACTGCTGGTAATAGGTCTACCCACGAGCTTGCTATGAACCCAGTCGGCATGCCCAGAGTGGGAATTATGAGCGAAAGCCGTCGTATGGAAAGATCTTGCACTAATTACAGCAGTTTCGGCTTTCTTATGAAGTGGACATTAACCAGAACTGGGCAGTTGCATTGATAAATGTAGGTTTTTGTCCAGCAGTCATCATGCAAAGGCTAATAAAAGGGTTGATGTACTCTAAAAATGATAAAAAACGCTGTTAAAGTGTTCTCTGTGACAATTCATGAATTTTGCATAATTTAAATTTATATCCAAAACCATTTTGCTGTTAACTGTCTTGTTGGTCGTGTTGGTTGCAAACGCGACTGCTGATCGAGAGGTCCTGGATACAAATCCCGGATCAGGTAATATTGGATTTTTCTAACTAGAATTTCTAGTAGTGGCTCGGAGTTTGATTTGGTGCCCGGTGTATAAGGGCAATAAACTCATTTGATGTCTGTTTATATTGATGGACGTGTTTTACTTATCACTGTAATTATGTGTCTTCTGTAAGGCTGATCATCATCAGCCTGATTTAGTCTACATCTTGACATACAGCTCTCGTAATTAGTGCTATAATTTCAGCTTCAGTTTTCAGCTTGTCTCCCTCGAAGGTTAACTTATTGGAAATAATACGAAATGATAGTGTTAGATTGTGATTGTTTGAGGAATCGATTATTCATATTATTAGTTGATGTTTAAGATGTTCAAAAATAAAAGAAAATATTATCTTCACATAACGTTTCCGTTATGACTCTTCAGGAGTGGTTTTTTATTATGGGACATCTCCAAACATTTGATTCCACTAGGCAGATCCCGGAAATGAATAGATAAAAAAAACAATCCTCGGAAAAGAAGACATATTTTGAAGTGAAAATCATTTGTTAATAAGACTTTAAATATGAATTTTTTGGGGCTGTATTTGTTAATCTTACCTGACCTCCGTCAGTTATGGATAAGAGATTGCGACGTAGGTATATATTACAGAATATATATTATTTACTTTGTCATTAATTTTTATATAATCTCTAATGGACACTGTTTACCTAGACATTCCTGGATTTAGTGGCACAGGATCAGGCAAGGGTCATGAGAATTCAAAAAGGCCTGCGATCCCGAGGGCTGACGGGTGGTGGTCGAAATGAAATGAAAGAACCAGTTGTTTTCCTTAATATTCCATTTTATTTTCGTTTCCCAATATTTTATTGAAAATCGACACTCCCGACAATTAGAAAGACTCGTTTGAATTATTTACATTATTTATCAACAAACTTAAGCAAAACATTATATTAATTACCTATAAATATACAATAAAAGTATTAACTATCAACACAATTAGATATTTAATATCTGTAAAAATAATTAGGACATAACTGGTCCAGTTTCGTAACGTTCATCTCGTTTCGACATTAATTATTTTTTATACAATTATAAAAGATGTCGAAATGAGATGTTTCCAAATAGTACTGGAAATTAGAAGCCTTTTCGAGCTTAATGGCCGATTTACAATATTTAATATGAAACTTTTTTATACAAATGACGATGAAGAAAGAAGATGCTCGAGTGACATAAGCGATTATTTTACTGATTTTCTAGTTCATGTGAATTATTAAAATAATGTAAATCGACAATTATAATGTATACTAACCACATTTCCTGCTATTTGGTACCTTCAGTAGCGTTCCGTCGTTCCATCACAAATCAAATTTCTGGTGTGAGACACATTCTCTACAAGAGCTTATAATAATTATAAACAGTTAACCAGAAATATTGGTTGAAATTTGTTTCTTATTACACTTAAACAAACACCCAGAACGTACGTTATACATATTCATTGCACAGGCGCCAATACCATGACCACCAATCGCGACCACGAAACTTCAACTTGGGCATACCTACATATTTGGTGCACACAATACATCTCAAACGCATATTAGAGCGGTGTAAAATAAGTTCTATAACAATGCGAAACCTGTTGAACTTACTATATATTTATTTAATACTTCATAAAATAAACAATACAATAAGTAAAAAAAAGAAACTTGATTCCACATTTTCAACACGCAAATATCCGGATACACAGTTCCAACATCACTTTAAACCTTGTGTTATCTGAATCAATAATATATTGGTTACAAAGCCACATAAAGCGTAAACACGTTAGTGACGGTAAAAAAACACTGGTGACACAAGCTAAACTAACTCAACGCGGCTTAGTGGAGCTTGGCTAAAATCACTCGAACTCACTGCAGTTTACAAGCTAACAGCTACAACGTAAATCCGAACCGAATAAACATTCTCAATAGCGTCATATATAACAAAGGATATTCAATTCAACAATTGATACGAAGTAAATGATCTGTACAAATACAAATGAATGTAGATCAAGCACGTCAGGTCGTAAAGTAAATTTTGGTAAACAAATATTTGGTACACGGTGATTTTTGCCCACGCTTTAAGGGTCCTGACTTGATGGTAAAATAATTATATAATAATAACTGATACAAATAAATGTAATTTACAATGAAAATAGAAAAATGATTGAAATATAACAGTTTATGACAAAATGAGAGACTTCGAAGGCATTGTTAATGTAAATATAACACAATCTTGCATACATAAAAAATTTACGAAATAACGAATGTTGAAGATGACATTAGACAGATGGAAGGAAAATTATTGAAGATATAATTGATATTTAGGTGCAACAAAAGATTGATGTAAGAGCTGCTGGTAATGCTATTGCAGAAATAAATGGTGGTACTTGCAAGGAAAAATTCTGGAAACAGGCTTACCAATGCTGGAATGCAATTCAGCCCACTCAATGAAGGTGTAGTACGGTAACTACAGCAACATTCTTAATTTAGGTCGATCACGTAAGACAAAGGCCGTTTGTGGAACACCTAACGAAACTATACCCAATAGCATCGACCGGAAATCAGTTGGGACCAAAACAGGGAAATAAATGGAGCGAGGTTAGAAAACCGATGGGGAGGCAGGTTAATATTTAGCGTAGACTAATAGTTACTTCTAAAAGCAAGGTCAAAGTAGATAGATCAGGAAGGTAGATTGAAAGAAAAAACATACTTTTGTTCAAAACGTAGCATTTTGTTCAGTTATATCAAATGGAATGTATTTAGAATTTATGTTTTAAATTGCTCATGAGATGTATTCAAAATTGTGACCGGCATGTTGAAACTGTTATGAAGTATATTAGTGCACTAGTTCGAAATTTTAGATGTATAGATTGTAACATGATTTCATTTTAAATGGCGTTTTCAAGTATACAATCGCATTTAACAATGTTCTTTAAGAAATCAAAAATACGCAAATAATCAAATAAAAGGTAATAAAACCGTGTTAATGAAGCAAATAACTATATATAATTATCTTTATCTACTCATTTTTTGTTATAAAAATCTAAATTTCAACACATTTTTTCATCCAGCTTTTAACTTTAACAGATCAGCCATAATTTTATAATACGTTCGGCAATTTCTCAACTACTTAAATTTAGACGTTATAAAAAAGATTACTAATAATTTCAAACTGAACTGAATCGACGAAAATCAGAAGTGAATCATAATGACGTCTGAAACGCAATATTTAACAAATCTATACATAACACTATTAGATATAAATCGTAACGATTATATTACAAAACATTATATTAATAACTTTGTATGTACATAGTCTTCCATAACGGACAATTTGATATATGTAACATTCATAGATGCCTCCACTTATTCAAATTATATTACCGGTTAGCTATTACTAGATTTTTCGCGCGAATACCTAACGCTCTTTTAGGGGTGAATTTAAAAAGTATTTTAAGTCGATCTCAGTGGTCGAGCCATACGAAATTTTACAAAAGTTGGTTCAGAAGAAAACGATTATTTTTTCATATAACTTTCAACCTTCGAGTGACCAATGTTGACTGTAGATATATTAGCCCCTATGTATAAACGTCCTTATACGCAGCGATAAATATAAGTTTGGAAACACAAACGTTGTAGTTTTCGTAATAAGGAAAAGTTATAAGAAGAAAGTAGGACAGCAGTAATTACAGTTGTTATGTACAAAAATATGTTGATTTTGTTGAATGGAATAATAATTTCCGCTTGGCAAGTGTTGTTGGTTTTGTTCTGTTACGTAGCTCGCATGTTAATAAGCATAATGTCTCGATAAATAAAGATTATTTATTCTTGAAATGTTATTTTCTGTATACATTAGTCTTAAATAATACAATAGTATAAAAACTAATGCAGTGGCAAAAAAGTGGCAATTCGTAATTTATTAAGTAAAATATTTGTTGTGGAATGGAAAGTTATGTTGCTCTGGTAGTAATAAATAGGTATAGCCAAAGGAAAATCAACGATGAACAGACAAAAGTTCGAGCTTCAAACGGACAGAAAGCTAAAAGAGAATGAAAAAGAAATTGAAGAGAAAGAAATGACATCACCGAAAAGGATAAAGGTAGGTTTAAGAAAATATAATTAGTTACAAACTTATTTTAAGAAGATGGATACTTCTGTATTTATGTTTGTGAAAAAACAGTGATGAAATTTAGTACGGACTTAAAGTTGCTAAAAACATCTAGTCATAATATAAATTTTATAAGTCTCAGGCATCTATATTTATTACCAAAATATAACACATGGTAAATTTATATAGCAATAATGCAACTGAATCGGCTTGAATAGGATCATCTATTATAACGATAATATTAAAAGAAAATTTTATTTTACGTGGAGCATTAATAGCTGTTCGGGTCAATGAGAAACTGCTTGGTATTGATAAATCTTATAATTTTAAACAAACAATTGCATTATAAAAAAACTATAAGCCTCGTTTCGATCTACAGTCTCTCTAAATTCGTTGATATTTTTATTATATCATGTCACAGGTTTGTCATCGTTAAGCTTTATTGTTTCAGTTGCATTACTAACTATTGGGATTTTACTATGTGCTAATTATTAATGACTAAATTTAACATAATTATCACATTATACTGATTACTGTATTACTATTATTACTTTAGTTTATCTGTTCTCATCATCTATAAAAAAGTTTTACAGGTTACTATTTATTCAATCTCAAAATACATTCTCATTCAACGTTCGCTTTTCGTAGTACAGATAGCGAGATTTTCTATATAAATTGTAAATCGAATATTCATATAGGTAGGTAATTCAAAACATTTAATAAACAGTGCGTAAAATTACTTGTAACTTTTAATAATATTTTTTTACAAATTCTCACAACCACGTGACAGAAAATTAATGTGCGAAATAAATTTCAATATTCTTGTAAACTTGTTTCACCGTGATACAACACCGAAACTGCAAACCCATTCGATAATCATGTTATTTTAGACAAGCCTACATAAAACTGTTTTTTTGTATTAATAAGTGTCAAAATATAACGAGAATTGTTTTTGAAGTGGCTGAAATGATTCTCAGACCGATGTCATATTAACACACTTTTATTAGCGTCACTTGTTACTATGTAAGGGAATCTTCCAACTTAAATTTAACTTACTTCCTACAGCCCCATTTGCCTGAATATTTGTACACGTGTCCAGATCCGATGACAATACAATATTTTTATACTATGAAGCTGATGTCCTAGTTATTCCTAGCTAATTCTCATATCTAGGTAAAGTCGATAAGTACCACCAAAGCACTCCATATTGATGAAGTAGATCCTTAAGCGTGTTTTTAAGGTTTATTTAAAACTATTATTAATATTAAAATTGTCTCTAGCACACTTTAAATAAATAGGTGATTCGTAATAGAAATGATCCCATTTTTCTGAATTTGTGGCTTTATTACAACTATGCTATGTTTCAAGTGGTGGTTTTGTGGTAAAAGTAATTTCTTTAATACGTATACAACACCAAGAAGATAATTAACCTTTTCGTATTTTACCACATCATCACCATTGCAATTTAAATATTTGATACCTACTTGTCCAAGAAACAAATGTAATAATAAATATAGCTTCTGATGTTGCTTGTAACTCTTAAGCGTATGATTTGTCGTCTATTTCTCAACAAGTTCTCATAGTCGAAACGTTGTCGCGTAACGGTGAAACAAGTCGAATAACTATGAAACAGAGGAGCGCAGAATTTGCTTATTGAACTAAATCGGACCATATTTCACTAGTACTTTATATATTATTATTACGTATGTTAAATTAACATTTGATTTTAATTTTATCTAGATTAATCATTTGATAATGCTGATATTATTTACATTTAATTTACAAACAGACCGTAACAAAGTTTCAATATTTCGTTTATCCTAACTAAATAGGTAATTAAAATTCGACGGGAAACTTTCAAAGATTTCAAGTCGGATCCGTTTAATATTCAGCGAATTCAACAATCGATTTTAACAATGTATACAATTATTTTCATTAGCGCTTTGAGCAGCAATATTATTATCATTTAATGATATAGTAGGACCCGAGTTTAAATCGGTTTTGTCCAAAGTCGTTCCTTTATTCAATGAATTGTTCTGTTCTATTCGATTATCAAATGTCACTTCATTGGTCTTCAATACAATGTTGAGTATTTTTTATACTGTCATTATTTCTTTATACAGATCGCAAGGTCTAACCTTGATGTGACTGAAAAAAAACTACATGACTAAATTTATTATGAATCCGTTCTTTTTATTGATTTTGTAGTAATCACCGCTTTATTTCTTTTTGGCGATTCTTCCACTTCATTTTAACCACTTTATACTCACTGATATTTTTACAAAAACCACTTAAAACCCTTAAAACCCGTCGTACACGTCAGTCCATTACAAAACGTTGAGCACTTGGCGTTATTTACAAGTTCTATAGCTGGGTCGTCTGTCAGAGCGGAGTATCGCGCGGTGTGGTGCGCGGAGCTGGCGCAGGCGCGGGTAAGGGCCGCGGAAGAGTACGTAAGTGTTGCAGAGGGATAAGTCGTTCGGGCGCGCTGCCTCCCAGAGTAGCACCGCGGGGCAGTGTGCACGAACCGCCAGCGAACCTTGCGGGTGGCGGAATCCCTGATGATGCGGTCTGAAAAGAGCAATTGGTCTGGAACTTTGGTGCAAAATTAAATAATTACTCGAGTTAAATTATTAGAATTCGACATAATACAGCCTCTTTAATAATTATAGGTACAATGAAGAATTATAAACAAAAATACGTAATGCGCTAAAATGTATAAACTGATTATAATATCAGTCACTAGTGAAGATATAATTCTTTTCTTTATCTTTTGTCTCTATAACTATGTATATTATGATTGAGAGTACTCACGGAGTTTTCATGCATTGGATGTGAAGGTGGCGGTGCGGTGCGGAGTGGGCAATACCCGGGTATGCTTCCCCGAACGCCTGCAACGCTCCCCCGTGGAGCGCGGTTACCCGGGGGAGGGGAGATCGTAGAAACTTGCTGCTGACGGAAGTAGTCCAACTGCGAGGAATATTTCGAAATCTAAATAGATTTTAATTTCGAAAATATTACTCAAAAAAAAAAGTGGTAAATCTTGATGACAAAGAAAATGGTATAGCGGCGAATTTGAATATTCTGAAACATTAGTCGCTTAATTAATTTGTTTTGCATATGCATAATAAATTCAATGGAATTTGCAAAATTCCTGATACTGTACAAGATATACTATACAAGCATTGCAAGCATTGATATAGCGGGTGTTAAAAATTAGACCACAAAAATATGAATACGTATTTCCAATAACATCATTTAGTAAGATATTTTTTTCATTGTTTATCAAGTTTATTAAGCTTCTCATATTTTACATTTCTTATTATAATACTAACCTGGATATGGTCAGTGTCCGATGGTATTATATCCGGATTCCGGTCATCGCTCTCGCTGTCATCTTTCTCTCTCAGCTTATCCGGTGATGCCGGTTGAGAAGATGGCGGCGGAGCCGATCTAGGCTTCCTCTTAGCACATTTCTGTCTCACAGCTATCATGAATAGGACTAAAACCACCATGAGGACTCCACCACCGCCTACCGCAGCTGACATCGCCCCGGACATTTGAAAAGCTGTTCTCGGAAGGTCTGGTGGCAAAACGGCTGTTTACATTTATCAATCAATATCGGACCATACTCTCCTTATTGTATAATATTGTATTTCACATTGACTTTACGCGCTGTTAATTCCAGTGTTCAGTTTGCACTTGTCAGTGCCATTGTTATGTAGAGCGTGTGTAAAAAATAAATTGTGTTTTCGCACGTGCTAAATAAGTGAAGTTACTGATTTGAGAATTTTGCGAAAACAGTTTGAATTTATCGCTATGTGTGGAGTACTGAATTACAATTTATAAAAGACTGAATTTAACACTGCGTAAAGGTTTAAAGGTATTATTCACGCTTTAATAAACAATATATCGAACTGGAGTTTATGAAATGTTAATAATAAAATCAAACTTAACGCAGTTATAATAAAAAAAAAGATAGTTGCTGCATTATTGCTTATTACGTCTGCTATAGGTAACTTAAATATTTTGTAAATTATTATATATGTTTCAAAATATGGTAATCAACAACCAAGTAAAATTTCAATATAGTTACCTAAGCTCTTATCGTGCACATGGTGCTTTTCGGGAGGTCTGAGTGTACTGGCTCTTAATGGGTAAGGATCGCCTCGGCCCTTAGCGTTATAGGCCAGAACCGCTGCTGCATACGTTCGCCCCGGCACAAGGCCAACTGCAGTGAACCTTGGCACCGCGCTGGACACGTTGGCGACAATTTCCTGTTAGACATTAAATATTTGTTTTAGGAGTGTAGTGCGGTGCAAATAGACTGAAAATTGTATTAAGTATCCAGTTTTTAGTTTTAAAATTTCTAACTCTTTCAATATTAAAAGATAAAGCCAAAAAAGAAGATAGAGTCATAAAGAAAAGTCTTAAGAAACGAGCGGAGTTTTAAGTTAGAATATAATGCTTTCTTTAAGATATTGAGCCATCAAATAGTTAATACACGTATTTAAAAAAAATATTATTCATCTTCTTCAACAATAGTATGTAAAAAAAAATATTTTATTGCATTTCTATTATATAATCTTACCTGACTAACGATTTCGCGAACTTCTAAAAGGAAGGAC
>DWEH01000946.1:0-10252 GCA_018245815.1 Apyrrothrix aesculapus
TGTGGGTAAAATGTTGTGGTAAAGGTAAAACTCTATGTGGGTATGTGGGTAAGGGATTGTAAAATTGTATGACATTTCGTCGGTTTGAAAGCTTTACATCTGAAATGTTAGATTTATGCTTTCGGTCGATAAAAAGAATTTGTGTTTATAAATTTTAGGAAATTTTACTCTGATGGGAGTAAAATAGGGGTTGATAAATTGTATGAATTTTTTCAGTTTTGAAGCTATACATGATATATGAAATTTTAGATTTACGAACTGAATTATGAAAAAAATTTATATGTTTATTGATTTACGGAAATTCTTTTCCTTAGTGGGTAAAATAAAGGTTTAAAGTTTGGTGAAAATTGGTCGGTTTGTAAGTTATACACCTGAAATTTTAGATTCGGGTTTTCGGTTAACAAAAGCACATGTTCTATTGGAATGTATTGTAATATCGACTTCTGTGCGAGCGAAGCTGCGGGCAAATGCTAGTTATGAATATATTTTTTATCAATCTATTTTATTTTAATTACAATATATATACTTCTTTAACTTTTCAGATGTATTTACTGTCAAAAGAAGACTTAGAAATTATAGGAGAGAAATGAGTCATAAGAGACTTAAGCACGGAGTAGAGGAAGTTGGCTTGAAAACGACTTCAGGACGAGTTGTTCTTACTGCTATTGGCATGTATGGGTTCTTTTCATTATTTCAAGATACATATACTTGTTAGCAAAATGAGGACACAAAGTACATCTTATTCTGGAAAAAAATATGGCTCCTGTGAGACTCAAACTTTGCATAAAACTACTGAAATGATTTTGTTTTAGTAGATAGTGTTTAAGTATCTGTATAACGATTCAGTTTACTAAGAATTATTTTTATGTCAATTCTTAATAGTGTGATATTAGGTATTAAAGATAGTGTGGGTATTATGTTAAGGTATTAAATAGCGTGTAGGTTTACATGCAAACAAAAAACTCGTAAAAAAATGGGCAATGTGTCTGTTTTAATGTTGCACTATTAATATTATTAATTTTATTGAACTGCATTGTTTTTTATATGTCTTTTATTCAATCTGAAGATAAATTCTTCATATATTGCAACATTGCATGAAAGAACTGCTTTAACTATAGGGGTGTCAATGGTGGTAGATTACTTAGTAAAAAGTAATTGCTATTCCTGGTTACGAATGGGAAGTACCTTGCTTAATAATTTTTTTTATTTTACAGAAATGGATGCAACTTTGTATTCAAACTATGTGCATGGTTCTACACTGGATCACATAGTTTATTTTCAGAATGCATTCATTCCCTAGCTGATACAGTCAATCAGTTAATCTTGGCATATGGAATTCATAAATCTGTTCAGGTAAATTTAAATTTGAAGGGTATGATATATTACAAACTTTCACAATTATGATCTGTTTTTAATTTTATTAAATTACATTTCTGGTACAATGTAAATAATAAATATCAGGCATAACACATATTATTATCCAAAAGTTTTAAAAGCATATATACATATATAATAAATCAAAATTTATGACAACCTTACATCAGATTGCAGATCCAGACCACCCATATGGTTATACAAATATGAGATATGTATCTTCATTGATATCTGGTGTGGGCATATTTTGTGTTGGCTCTGGTTTGTCCTTTTATCATGGAGTCACAGGAATTCTGGATCCACAACCTCTTCATGATTTCTACTGGGTAATTATATTTTATTGCTATTTTTCTATATATGGTATAAGAGTCGAATTAAATATACTAATAAAATATGAGTTATTTTGTATTATGGTAGCTAGGTTGAAAAGGATAAAATCAAAGATTATTATTTGATTTTTATTAAAAGCCCTTACAAAAAATATTAATGTAGTATGAACATGTATAATGAGAATTTTCATGTGCTATCTTTACAATGAATTAAGTAATCACATATGGTAGGATTATAGTGGCAGGCTGTAATGTGTAATGAAATGCACTGTTTAATTCTAGGCGTACTTCGTCTTAGGTGGCGCTGTAGTTTCCGAAGGTGCCACATTGATGGTTGCATTGAATGCTATTAGGAAAGGAGCAAAAGAAGCGAATGTCACTCTATATGAATATAGTAAGATTGTCAATATATAAATAACAAAGTATAACTTTTATAATGTTCATATAAATCAGTTTGGAAAATATTGTTACAATTTGGTTTTCAGTCATGCGTAGCTCTGATCCATCAGTGAATGTGGTTTTACTAGAAGACACTGCAGCAGTTGCTGGAGTGATAGTGGCAGCTAGCTGCATGGCAATATCCCAGTACACAGGTAACCCGCTGCCAGATGCCATAGGCAGCTTGTTAGTGGGTACGCTGCTCGGTGGTGTTGCTTCGTTCATCATTCTCAGCAATGTTGGAGCATTGGTTGGGAGGTGAAAATTACCTATATTAATTTACCTTATATTTTAATTTGACCTTATAATTTTACGTTGTATTACCCAATATTACGATCAAATTAAATTCAATGCGAAGAATAAGTTAGTTCTCAGAAATAAATAGGTAGCTCCCATAGTCTTGTCGTGTTTGAAGAGTGCAATTGATATGAAAGTGAAAGCAACTCGACACATTTGTACTTTTATAAGTGACTGCTAGTGCAATTTCGCCTGTCGAAGCACCTATGAGTCTAGACCTCTAGACCATTGGCCCAACTGAATTAAACAGTAGATACTATGAAATTACTTATTGCTGAAAGTATATTAACTTATTATTATTATAACTACGTGACTAACAGTTTATTATACATCAAAGAAAAAGAACATTTAAATGTTGTTATTGTAATATTTTTTCACCAAGTTATATACTATTCTACCATACGCCTTGTAAGATACATAAGAAGGTGTAGAGAGAACTCATATATGGATGTTTACTTTGTTATTATAAAAATCTTTGTTTAAAAATAAATATTGAAGTACTGATTTTATACAGGTCAATACCGCAAGAGCAATTGGATGAAATAAACAGTGTATTAGAAAGAGATTTTATGATTCGAGCTATTCACGACGTTAAGGGAATTGACATTGGAAGCAATCTCATCCGCTACAAGGTTGGAACCTGTTTTTGTATTTTGCATCGTATTTTTAGTGTTATCTGTTATGGAAATTAACTTGTTCTACGTTTATTTTAGGCCGAAGTTGACTTTGATGGAAGAGCTCTAACAAGATCCTATTTAGAAAAACACGACTTAAATGCTTTATTAGAGGTAAATTATTTTTCATCACATACTAAGGTTTCTCATGATGTATTTTCGATATACATAATTTTATCAATTACGATGTACTTGTATTTGATTTTTGGATAATATCTTCCAAGAATCTGAACCTGAAAAAAATTAAACATTTTTTATTTCATTTGTGTCAATTAAAGACAAACAATTCAATTTTGTTCAATGTACAATTTTTGATTGCTTAGACTAAGCTATAGGTAAGGATTATTAATAGCAACTAAAACTTTTTATCGAAGGATATGAAGAAAATCGAGACTATAGACGACGTAGAAGCATTCCTGTTGAAGCACGGTGAAAATATAGTTGACATGTTGGGTGGCGAAATCGATAGGATAGAATTGAAACTAAGGGTAAGGTTTAGATTATTACAATTTAATTGAAGTCAAATCTTTGGCTTTCGCTGCTAACATATTCATATTGTTTTTCAGAAAAAGTTTCCACCAATTCGACACTGCGATTTAGAAATCCTATAATGACAGGACTTTGTGTAAGTTCATGATGTAATTAATTAGGAATTGTAACTGAATAATTGTTTTATGTGCTTAAATATGTCTTACTGCGTTATATGTAAGTTAAGTCGTATATGACTTTCAAAAATGTGATGATACTATGTTACAATGACTAGTTGGCTCTAGAGTGATCGAAAAAATAAAAAATATATAAAATGTTTTCATTATACAGTTATACGCAAACTTTATTTTCAGGCTTAGATTTCTATATCTTTGTAATATGAACAGTTTAAGCCTAGGCTACAGGTATACCTACGATTTGCTTCAGCTTTACTCCTCCACCTACCCCTTTGGGGAAATACATACGTGGTGTTGTTTTATGTGAGACAATTGCAAAGAAATCCAATATAATTTTGGGTACAGTGGGCTTAAAGTCCACATGTGACATTTGGGTGTTATATTTTTAAACGGGTCCTGACTAGACAGTGTGATAGCTACGAAAAATTAAAATAGGCTATTTAACATTTATTTATATTACATATATTTGTCATTTGATCATAGAAACACGGAAAAGGGACCAGGTTCGCCAAGTCCTTGGTCTAGTTATTAACTTATAAACCCGTAAAAACAGCACCCTATCAGTATTAGTATGACAGGAGCACAAGATACATATTGTAAGTACTGAACTATTTCAAATGAAATTACGTTTCAAATATTTTCGTGCTCAAAAACACTTGTTTTCATTAAAATAAAATTGCAAGAAGATTATTTTCTCTTAGACTTAACAAAGTCATTTTTTACGATCGGAGTATACATCAAAACTGTATAAATTTACGTTTTCAATGCTTTAAATGTATTATGCTAATATAAATGCAGGTATAGTGTTAAATGTAAATATGAGTTTGTTATAATAAGCAGTACACTTCCGAATATGTAAGAAATATCTAGCTATGATTTACAAAAAATAACTGTGCTGTTATCAACAGTATGACAGATTAGAGTCTAGTGGTGACTTCTCAGCTGTTTGTCATGTGTGAGACACAGAAATGTACAAATACATACAAGTACAATGGCTGAAAATAATAATGATAGTTCTTCAAGTAAATACTGTAATATTAAAGCACCCAAATGCTGATAGTCTCTGAAATGTAATTTAATAAACACTCCAATGGGATTTGTTCATAAATTAAAACAATGATATGTATAAAATTGTATGTAACTCATATTAAATATGAGTTATATGCAAATATATAAATATGACTTATACATTAAAATGGTAACACATAAATTTTACATTGGTATTACCATATTTTTTTTAGCAGAGACTATTGATAACTGAAAAAATAATTAGTAATAAAATCGCTTACATTAATAACATTTTATTAATATCAGACTTTGTTGCCAAATAAATTTGTTTCAATGATTTTTATAAAACATAAGAGAAAATTGAAAATATTGAAAATAAGTTTAGCAGAGATGTCATCTGTTCTGTGAAATGTATCATTGATGATATAATAAATCTGTACATGTTATTACATCATTTTTTATATTGTACTCTGAATAATTATTTCTTTGAATTCGTCACTAAAACAGATATCTGTGTAACACATAATGTGGTTTTTCCAAGTAACGTAATATTTCAAATTTGAAAGTAAAGGCTGCTTCAATTGAGTGCAATATGAGGAATTCCTAGTTTCTGTCTTTTTCATTAATGTTCTTCATTTCAGATCTAGATTGCATTTGCCCAAATACACTGTTTATTTCTGTGATTTAAATATAAGTAATTTATAGAAATAAGTACATATTTAAATAAAAGTTGTAAAATTATCTAAATGTAAATAAAAATGTTATGTAAATTATTTTATTATTTTAATTTATTGAAATGAAAGAAAATAAAATATTGAATCATAATTTAATTGGTACAAAATATAACAATATTTAAATTACATGCCTTTGATAGTCTGTCACAATATTAAAAATGCCTTTAAGCTATAAGTGAGACATTAAATACAACTTTTGTTATTGGTGTTTATTTGTTGTCTGTTATTATGGTATATCATGAAAAATAAAAATACCTTAACCCCACAGAGGATGTACATGTTTATATCAATTATTATAGTGCATATTAATATCTATAAACTACTCATAATACATAATAAACCCTTACACTTCCCATATCTGTATTTTGAAAAAGATAATCGACTGTGGTATGGTTTGCTACAAGATTGACAGGTATAATATTTTAAAATGCATGTATTTATTTGAATGCACATCATATTAAGAGTAATACTTTTATTAGGATAGTTGAGGAATGTGCAGTTTCATTTAGGAAATTTTTATTTGATTTACTACAATCAACTTACTCAAACAGTAAATATATTATTTATTTCTGGGCTCAAAACGCAAGTAAAATGTAATAGGAGTTGAAGTCCTAAGCTAAGAGTATTGGGGCTAAAAATGGTAATCTATAAATAAAAGCTTTATAAACATTTTAATTTCAAAGAAATATTATGCTCAGCTCCGCTTTAATGGCTACGTCGATATCTACGTCGTTACCGAATATACAGGCATCTTAGGCAATTCAATTGAATACAGTGACTACAATGTTGACTGAACATAATACTATTATAATTATTCTATTAAACATTCTTGAAAAACCTTCATCTTTTATTTTCTGCTTGTATAGTAAGTAAAAGATAGTAAATGCAAACATACTTCACTATATTTCTGGAATTGAAAAATTTATTACATATTGCATTTAATTGTATTGTATAAAACTTGATAACAATAATAAAATTATATGTATAGTACGCGACAAGTCGACATGGCAATCTTAGTAGGTGAGGCGCGGAGGAAGGGACACCCCGCATACCGCACGTCACCCGCGCGCTCCTTAGTATACTGCTGTAGTACTGCACGAGCCTATATCGACCGCGTTTATCGATTTTAATCTCACTCACATTGTTGTTCGTTGTTGTGTTTTAAAATGACTTCGGTAGCTTCCTCGTCACGTGTTAAAACAAAAAAACAAATAATTCATTCTCAAAGACGAGAACTAGCCAGAAAAGTAATAGAAAATTGTGACATTGAACGAAAACTCAATAATTATAAATATCCTGTCAATCAGACATTGGATAGGGCTGCGTTTTACACCGGCTTATCGAAAAGAACCTTGTCGAGAATAAATCTGATTCATTTTCATTTTACTTATAATAAACCTTATTTAACCCTAGATTCATAACCGTTCGTCCCATAGACGGCGTGAAACGTAAATTTGTTTCTAGTGTCTCGATTGAAAGAGATAGAATGCTGACCTTTCAAGTATCTTCCTAGGTTGCTTGATCGTTAGTAACGCGAGTGCACTTGTCTCGCAGTGACCTCTTGTATACAACTTATAGAGCGTTGAACGTCTGTCAGACGAATGTTTATGAATAGTGTTACTTTTGACGGGACTGCAAGTTATTTTTGAACATTGTTTTTGATGAGTTCTGGTCATATAGAGTAAAAGTGATATTATTCTGTATGAGTTATTATTTATATGTACATTTTATTTTCTTGTTCAAAGTGTATTATTATGAGTATTTTAAATCAAATCTTTTTATTTAATTTAGAATGGATGATCGGCGAATTGAGGAATATTTGAATCGTTTATCTGATGATGATGATTTTACCAGTCAGCAAAAGAATGCGGGTTGGATCACTCCAACCCGCATTCTTTATATATACCCTTTATACCCGAGGATATACGTGATCCTCGACATCACTGTCGAGGATCACGTAGAATTAGATGAAATGGTCCCGACAGATTCCGTGGCCAATAGGTTCATCCGTATTTTGTTATCACAGGCAGTGAACGCTAGTATCGTACAAGCCTAAAAATAACAAGAACGTTCACTTGCTTTCTACCACTCATTGGAACGGTACCATTGCAGCTTCTGGTAAACCGGAAATTATCGAGTTCTACAATTCGACGAAAGGTGCTGTATAGGATACCTTTGACCAAATGTGTGGAAGTATGTTTTGTAGTAGAAAAACGCAAAGATGGCCTTTATGCTACTTCTATGGCATACTCAACATGGCAATAATAGACTCATACGTAATATACGTGCATAATAATGTAAAACTAGGGCGAAAACCAACAAGCAGACGATTTTTCGTGAAGGATGTTTCGGAGAAGTTGACCGAACCGTGGTTACGTAAAAGACGCGAAATGCCAACTTTGAAGAGATGCCTAAAAAGAAATTTTGAGTGAAACGCCTACTATTGACACACCTGGTTTAAGTGGTACTCAAAAAAAGATTTGCGGTTATTGTAATTATAAAAAACGGCGTATTACTAGGTTCCAATGCAAGCAATGCAAAAAGTATATGTGTATGGACCATCGCAGCCTCATGTGCGTGGAATGTGCCCATGAAATAAAATTTTAATTTGTTCATAGTTTTTTTTGTTACCTAATTAAACATATTAAACAGTGCCATACTTAATTTATTTATTTTGTTTACAAGAATTTCAAAACAAGTCACTTAAATATAGTCGTCTGTGAGATGAATGTTTATGAACAATGTTCCTCTTAGATAAGGCTAATTAATGTTACTCTTATTTTGTTGCGTGGAAAAAAAATATCGATATAAACCTAGTACGTGATGCCACATCACTAGAAAATTGCCATGTCAACCTGTCGCGTACTATACGTAAATATCAAAGGAGGCATTAAGAATAGACCTTAGCATCCCTTATCACCAATAATCGTTTTATGGATTCACCGTTGAACCCGAATCTTCTCTGAGACCTAAATGAATTAAGGAAATAGCTGACCATTCCGGCCCAGCGCGGTTTGGGAGACATCACACGCTTTAGAGAACAATATGACGAGCCAAAATGTGAGTATTTTTCCTTGCGATGTTTCCTTTCATAGTTACAGCGAGTGATATTTTTAACACGCTAAAATTAAGTTCACTTGTAAATAACTATGTAAGGGAATCTTACAACTTCAATGTAACCCACTTCCCACTGTCCGACTTGTCTGAACATCTGTACACGTGTTCAGATCCGATGACAATACAATATTTGTATAGTATGAACCCGATCTCCTAGCCAGGTCTTATAGTAGCGTAAGTTGATAAGTACCACCAAAGCACTCGATCCTTATGCGTGTGTTTTAGTTTATTTTTAACTATTATATAATTATTTAGCTTTAAAAACAGTGCTTCGTAAAACGAAAGACGTGTGCCAAGGATTCGAACTGCTGCACCTATCTAAACATTTAGTTCTCATAACGTAATCTTCAAATTATGGGCAAAAGTCCTTCAGGGGCGGCCTACGTTCAGCAGTGGACTGATACAAGCTGATGATGATGATGAACTTAATATCATCACTGATCACTAGATACACTGGCGTTCTGGATAGGGTCGCTGCCAGTTTACCACCAAACCGACCGAGACCCGATTGCCCCTAAAGAAAACACAATCCGCGACCGCGTTTCAATCTTCACCGTTTTTCATCACCCACCAGTAGAAGTCTACCGCTGGACAAAGACCTCCGCTGGGGGGTTTTTGCCCGTTATCCCCATACTGAGCATGTGGGTTGAGGATCGCGGCTTCTCGCACCGACCCCGCCGCTGCCCGTCGGCGGCGAGGGCATCTAGTCGCGCCCGGGCAGGCCGCGCCCTACCGCGAGCTCTACCGCTAAATCAATGAACACCCAGCACGTCACGGAAACGATACGTAGATCGAGTAGGTGGTTAGCGTGCCGCAGTGAGCGGCGTGACCTCTGACTCGATTGACGTACGAAGTGCCCCGCAATGAATATTATAATGTGTGAAGCGGCCGGCGCGATACGTTGACGCTACGTTGTAAAAAAAAACCAACAAAAACCCGCAACTGACACTATTTTTGGTAGTACGCGCCATTGAATGAACGAAGGGATGAATGAACGAACGAGTGAATGGATTAATGAACGAACGAATGAATGGATTAATGAACGAATGTATAAATGAACTAACGAACGAGTGAATGGTTTAATGAACGAATAAATGGATGAGCGAACGAGTGAATGAAAAATATGTAACTGCATATATATTCATTGAGCGGAGTCATCGTTAAATACACTTACCTTAATCTCTTACGATTCACTCCGAGTTAATGAATCAATCATCTTGATCATAATATCCAATATTCAATCAAAGTGGCATAACTCCAATGAAGAAAATTGAATTGTCGTCGGCGATAAATATAATTAAAGGGTTGTTTGTGTGCGTGTGTGTATGAAAGGTGTTCCTACGATGTGGTAATTCTGTTCTAGCAATGTTGTTACCGAGATGTAAGCTGTGTAAGATATAAATGCATAAATACATAAAAAAATACATAACACAACATCACGCCTGTAATCCCCGTAGAGGTAGGCAGAGGAGTGTAATATACATCCACGTTTCACCAGTTACGTTATACACTGCCGGTCAAAAGTTTGAGACCACTATAAAAAAGATAGAAAAATAATTAAAAGTCAACATATTTAAAGCTTTATGAAAACCAGGTTTTATTTTCATGTTACACAT
>DWEH01000947.1:0-10252 GCA_018245815.1 Apyrrothrix aesculapus
ATTTTTTAGGTAATAAATTTTTTTTTTAAATTATTTACATATTTATATTAAACTCCCTACCCTAATAGCTTAAAATAATTAATGTGAAAAGTCAAACAAACTCCCGTAAGTGTATCCGAACCCCCACGTATATTTCATTAAATGTCAGATACAGCTTTTGAGACCGTTAATATTTCCATGTAAAAGTTCATAATTACCACATAAAATGTTTCTAGCTCGAGTTTATCCGACGTACAATTAAGTATGTGGTTTATTATATATACAATGTTTATTTGATATAATTAGCTATTACTTATTTAAATTACCATAAATGAAATATCTGTGCCAAATTCCAACACTACATTTAATAGATCTGGAGATACATAAGTTTGAAACTTCAAAACGCTCTCCTGTAAAATTTGGGGTTTGTAGTTAGGTCTTTGTACGTAGGGAGTGTCGATATGTAAATTACTTTCTGCATCTCACATTATAAATTGAGACATTGACATTATTATAGGCATAACAGTTAGACCGTCAATGTTTCTTCACTTGCTAATAAATTGTGTATCACATGCTACAAGACAGCACCTATTCACTTGACGCAAAACAACAATAGATACGGTACTTAAAAAAATTAATTAAATAGTTTTGTTACAACCTAACTCTATTTGAATTCATTTAATTAAATTAATATCATATTCTGAGTCATGACAATCGCTCCATAAAAAACTTAGGTTTAAAACAGCAATTTCATCGATTATCATTATTTTCGCGGAGCTTACCTTTTGGCTGATCTTCCGACCGCACCTTTTCCCATTCTTCTTGTCTTATGCGTCTGGCCTCTAATATTTCACTTTCAGTTATGAAACCGGAACTCATGTTGATATTCAATAATCAAAAATTACACGTACGATTCAACTAAATAATTGAATTCATCAGCGCAAAATACATGAACGACAAGGATTTCCGACAAGCAGAACCATTTGACAGTTTGTCAGTTAAGTATCCATTACAGACAAAAAATATAAATACCCAAAAACTGTTAGCACAGTGAAAACATAAAAATGTTTTCATACATGTAGCTAATTATACACATAGTATGACTAAATAATTTTAAATTTTCTTTTATTCACTCGGTGAAATAGACTTTTACATTACATTACCAGTTCAACACCATTACATTATTACTATTACGAAATACACATTGAAAGCGCTTCGATATGACACTTGTTTATGGAGCTAGTTACTGCATTTAAATATTTCCTAAAAAGCTTATTTGAAATTAAAAGACGAAGCCTTTATTAATTTTATGTTTCGTGAAGGCATAACTGTAATATTCATGAAAGAACATTGAATTAATATAATTATAAAATTGAAAAGAAAATATACAACTAACTTATTTAAATTGCTGTATCAAGTTCTGTGAACCCATACAATGCAAATTGCAAATAGCAAATATTGCAAGACTTTCTGTCTTAGCCGGCTGATTATTGCATTTAATTATCATATTAATGAACTTTCATTTCTTTTAAACACTGCAATAGTAATAAACGTTTAATAAAAATGTCGGAAGCAGTAAACGGAAGTGCAGTGCAAGAAGATATGGAGAAACAATACGTCGAAGATGGCACAAATAAGCTAGCTATTAAGTGTAAATTCTGCGGATCTAAGATTTTAGACAAGAAAGCAGGGAAATATGTCTCACAAGAGGTAATAGTTTCATTTCTCATGCACTATTTGGCACATATTTCTCTGTATCCTTACATAACCTCGAAGTTTTCTTTGTATTGCAATTTATTGGCACCCCAGGATTTAGTCCTAGTTACTTTCAATTATTTGTTACTGCGTTATATATTATCCACCATAATGGTAAACTACCACGTAAAGGATTCGGTCTGATAATATAAAAATATAGACTTTATACGATAAAAAAAACATTATTACCATGAATAAGATTTTTAAATTGTGTTAATGTTTCACACAGACAAGTTAAGCAATTAATTTTCTTATTAGTTGATTATGTAATTTTAACTGATTAATATAATTATCTAGCAAATAGGCATACTGGCTATCTGACTCTAAATGGTCAATATTGTGCATCACATTGTATTTTAAAAAAAAAATTGTCAGACAACAGTAATCATATTTTGCATTAATGAAATACTTTCACATATCAGATCTTGAATAGATTTTATACTTATCAAACTGATATATTCAGACCAGTATTAAACCCAGAACCCCTCGGTACAGAAAATTGTCATGGTAACTTATTGTACTACATGAATACTTTTTTGACCCAATTATCTCATTTGTTTACATATATTTATTGTGATTTTAATACAACATAACATCACACCTGTAATCCAAAAGATGTAGCCACAGGAATGCAGTGCACTCCCATGTTTCACCAGTTACGTTTGTATCCCACAATGGTGGGGGTGAGCTTATTACCATACACTGGGCATTAATCCAAACTCCATGACATTACTAGAAATTTTGATTAAAAATTCTAGTTAGTAAAATCAAATAGTACCCAACCTGAGGTTTGAACCCAAGACCTCTCAATCAACAGTTCACTCACAACCACATGACCAATGAGGCAGTCAACACCTTGCAGTATTCTTATATCTTTAATTATTATTCTGGTAAAATTGAAATAAAAATTTTTCATTTACAGAAAGAGTTGCCGCTAATGCATCAAAATGCGAAAAAGACCAGTGATTTTGAAAAGGAGACCCTCAAGGACTTCTACCATGTGGATAATATGTATACATTTGAAAATATCGGTTTCACACACTCAGTAGCGAATCATAAATATCTCTGTTGTGCAGACTGTGAAGCTGGGCCTGTTGGATACTGTGATATGGACTCTAAACACAGCTATGTCGCCTTGTCGAGGGTCGAGCATTGTTGAAAATAATACAATATTTATAGGCATAAAGATGTTGTGACCAACACTGTATTATAAACAGGAAGCTAGTAGAAAAACATCAAGATATTCGAATTGGTTATGTTTGTAAACATGACCGAACTTCTAATAAATTCTGCATTTATTAAAATTGCTGTATGTTTAAAAGTATTTTTTCTACTATTACAGAACTAGATTGTTAACCAAGCACACATAAATACATATACATTGCCACTTTAAAATTTATTAATTCGGGTTGATGATATAATATCAATAATACTAAAGATTACAACAACCTCTATGGTTCACATTTATAACTATCACCTTGGCACTCTTTGGGGGAGGCTTATGTCCAGCAGTGGACTGAGATAGGCTGATGATGATGATGATGATGACCTTGGTGTATAGAAATTCCTTGTGAACAACATGAATCACAATTTAGTTATACTGATCACAAAAATAAAAGTCTAAACTTTCTGTAATATGTATCAATTCCTTTTATTGTTCTTCTGATGAAGATGGATGTCTTGCCACCATGAGAGTGGTAGAGTTCAACTTCTTTTAGCAAATGTCCATACAGATTTTAGTTATCTTATGACTTGTTTAAAATTTTGTTTCATGTCTCTATATAGTCACTAAATTCTGATATAATCATGCTTTTAGAATTGTCATAGGCAGATGAAACTCAAGTCACGTCTTGAGTTCGAATATTTATTAGTTGTATATAAATATATTTACTGCCTTGTTGGTCATGTTGGTTGCGAGCGCGACTGCTGATCGACAGGTTCTGGTTTCAAATCCCAGGTTGGGCACTGTTAATTTTTCCAAATTAGATTTTTTAGTAGACATTTCTAGTAGTGCCTTGGGATCTGGGTTTCTGTCTGTTGTATGGCACTAGGCTCACCATCTATTCCATTGTGAGACATAAACGTAACTGGTGAATTGTGGAAGTCTTATACACTCCTCAGCCTACCTCTTATGGATTACAGGTGTGATGTTACATTATGTTATTTCGTTTTCCATACAATTGTCATGGACAACCTTTTGTTTAGTTATTCTTTTGCAGTCATTTTAAGGATATAATAAAACTTTTAATTTACTTTCCCTTCCATAACTTTTATTCCCTTAAATCAATATTTTATACATTTTACAAAGTTAACTTTCAAAAATGTAATTATTTTTCTTAATTACAAGGAAAAATGTATGTCATTACATATATGTATTTTATCACATGATGAGAAAATTTGTATTTTTTCTTTATGTATGTATCTCATATAATTAGTGAATTAGAATATTATTTTAGAAGCTGAGATGTGGTTAAGTCATAGTTGAGCTAAGCTCAAGATACCTCACATTATATAATTGCTTCAGACATCCAGTTTATATGCACTGAAATGCAGTTAACATGATTGCAAGTCAGAGGTTATTTCATTTAATTTATTTTTAATTTTTAGTCGAACATCATTCCATGTTATTACTCTTACATTAATTAATTGTAGAACAGATTATTTTGGCGAAAATTTGGAATTAAGTATTTATTCTTTGGATAATGCTCGCTATCTAATAAATAAATTATTTTCCTCTTTTGACAGCCAATCACAAACATGGCAAAGCCTGTACTATGGTAGCCAGACAGTTCATAAACACAACAAATATGTATGTATATCATCAAAATATTTGTCCTGAATGGGACAGATAGTTTTCTACCTATATAAGATCAAACCTACAAACTCCAGTTAAGCAATCAAGGTCACAATACTAGAACAACAGGCCAGTCAATATATGATAAATTTTTATTTTATATCTTCCTTGGGAATCCACTTCGATAAATACCTTAGACATCAAATTCAAGACTTGTCAGAATGACTAAATCTGTACTTCTTTTACTCAATACAATTTTATAGTTAATATAAATATTTTTAATTATAAGTCACATTTTCGATACCCAATGTACATTTTCCATACTAGGACGAAAATGTAACTGATGAAACGTGGAAGTGTACTAAACTCCTCATGACACTGTTTCACTATTGTCATATTATGTGGAAGTGATGGAACACTTCAATTCGGTTGACATAATACATAATTTGATATTATCATGCTGCAATATTATATTATTTATATATCCATGCACCATGCTTAGTGTTACAATAATATATTGTATTTTAATGTTAATTCAAGTCCAAATTTAACAATAAAAAACATGCTTTTCTATATTATTTGTTTTAGTATTCTAATATGGTAACAAACTTCTGCTCTTTTTACAAAATCGATAACTTCATTAAAGGTGACTTTTTAAATCATATTGGTTATTAAGGCAGTCAACGATCATCCATAACTAAAGATTGGGCAGAGAGTTGGATATTTTTAAAAGTCAATAAACTTAAGAATGATTATGTGGGCTCATATCCAGTATCATTACTCTCACTCTCATACTACCAATTTTTGTCTCACCCCACATAAGTATAGTAGCAAATGTATCTCATACCATAATGTATTAAATAAAAAGATATTACATGGTACTGCTTCATTAAGTATAACAGTACAGTAATAAATATAAGTCCCTAAAATTAGATATAATTATTTCTGTACACCCTCTGTAATTGCATATGTAAAAATGATCTCGTTTGGTCTCGTTGGTCACATTATAAATGAGAACAAAATCTCTTAACAGGTTCACCAATGACATGATGTAGGTATTTCCTGAATAATGGTACATACACAAAAGAAGGCCCATAAATCATGTCAAAATTATAATATGTTTTGTTAATTGCTCTGATATGTATACTATTGTCCAAAGTACCACATGTACTGGTTGGTACATATACACATTATGATGGCCTCGTTTTCCCCTTAAATAAAAAGTCCACATTTACAATTTTATATGGATAGTAACTTGCTCTAATCAGCATTTTGGCCTCATCATGATGATTATGATTCTCTCCATTATCACAAAGATCAGATCAATCAGACATATCATCACACCAGGCTCGTTGCATACTCTCAGTTCCCTTAACCGGTTATTAAATCACTGTATTTTTATACAACTAATATGTGGAGCTTTTTGGAGAACTTTGCTTTATTTCTCCTCATCTAGAGATTCATAGCTGGAAAATAAAAAAATCACAATTAGAGTTATTTCACAAGTTCATCATGCTAGAAAACAGCTTTAAAATGTAGCAAACTGTATCCCAAAACTTCACGATTCCAGATTTAAGAAGAGTTATATGGTGTCTAACCCTTTCCACGAAGTATGTGAGTCTAGTTTTGCATGTACTGTATGGGCAATCGTGATTTATTTAGTGTCTTTTTTGTAAACATGAATTATGTCTATTGTTTTCCATATCCTACTATTGACACATTTTAACTTCACTTTTATTCACCTAAGACTACTGAAACAATAATTATCAAATTATAATACATATCTGTAATTTTTTATTAAAGGATAAAATGTTTCATAAATCCAAAAAGCTACCATGCATTACAGAAGGTTACATGCAGTTGAAATAATACATTTTAACATAAACATTTGACAGTTTCTCAAATTTTCTAGATGGGAAATCAAAAATTGAAAATGTCCATTTACTGACCCAATCATTATTTCCATTTTACTCAGAATCAAATTCATCAATATCAGTACCATCTAAGAGATACTCTTTATCTAGGCTAAAAGGACTAGGTGGAATCCTGATAGTGGTGTTATCATTAAGTCTTCCCATCTTTGCATAAAATAAGACATCATACATCAATTTTTGAGCGATTGGCTGATGTGGATGTGTTAATTTTCTCAATTCCAATGAGATCATTCTTCCAAATGAGTCAAACTCGTCGACATCTTCAATACCATCTTGTTTATTGGTGACTTGCTCAGCTATTTGTAAAAATCTTTTTTCTGTGCTGTCATCTTTAGAACACCTTTCATCTGAAGATTCATTGCCGAACATTTTTTTATAAGAGATCACGTTTTCATCGGACTTCCTTATTTTCTTGTGTGGTGGTGTAAGTTGTGTTTCTTTTAAACTCTAAAATATGATAAACAAGTTGGCAAATAAATTTTGTTAATGATGGTGTATTATACTGCTCCCTCGTAAGTCGTTTTGGTTGCAAGAAGGACTTGATCGAGGGGTCCTGGATTCAAATCTCGGGTCGAGTACTATTGGATTTTTCTAAAATTTGAATTTCTAGTAGTTGCTCGGAGTCTGGATTTGTGCCCGGTGTATGGCAATAGGCTCACCACCTATTCCATATTGGGACGTAAACATAACTGGTGAAATGTGGGAGTGTATTACACTCCTCTGCCTACTTCTTCGGGGATTACAGGTGTGATGTTGTGTGATTATAGGTGTGATAATAATAAATAGGTTACTAAATTAATTAATGAAAATCTGTCTAGTAGGAGTTGCACCCAAAATACTACCCAGGAGTGTATATGACAACAGTTTGTCATATTTAACACTTTAAAGAGCACATTTGACTACTTATGATAATTAATTGTGCTTGGAATTAAAAAACAACTGCCATGGCTAATTTTGCAGTCTAAAGCTTTCAACCTATGCCCAACAAAGTATAATGAATGGATAATGTTAATGTGGATATTATGAAGAATATCAATGGATCTTCGTTTCAGCTCACTAGGTTCTATGAGGAACAGCAGCAGGTCGTAGTACCATAAAGTCGGTACATAGGGAGAAGCTTCTTTTTTATCGCTTCCTACCTGTGTTCCATTTTGCACCTGTAAAAATAATACTTAATTTTTATTCTAATATTTTACCATTGTATTATTTATTCCTTCAGATCCAAACCTGGAACTATGACAATATTGGGTTTTAACATACATGTTATGTCACATGTACTTTGATTACAATTATTCATTAGTTGAGGTGTAAATCCTAAACCGGTATTTCATTAAAAGGTAAACATATAGTCAAATATAGTAAAAATATAGTCAAATATAGTAAAAATTAAGTCAAATGTAATTTGACATAGATACCGATTCAGGAGAAGAAAGGAGGGAGAGATTTTTATTAAAACGCAAAAAGACACCGTAGGGATTAACAGAATAAATGAAACCTTGCATATTCGTATATAGATTTCATTGTATTAGGAACTGAAAATAACTTACTTTCTTCCATTCTCGAAAAAACGAAGTACGCATATTAATGAGTTTATTTTTTAACGTGTGGATGCTAGCATCTTCATCTAATTCACGATATGTGTCTAAAAGAACGCCGAAAGATTTTTGACGCTTATATTTATTCATGTAGTGTGGGTTTTGTTTGTTCCATAAATGTGGCGAATATTTATATAAATCAAGTATTCTCGTCCATACTTTTTTTTCTTTAACACTCATTTTCGTGGATACATACGTTTCATTCTTATACAACTATAAAATAGACCCTAAAATATTATTTTTATAGAATCTTTGTTTTGTTATGACATTTATTACAAGTTTACAACTGAATTTCTTCATTTCTCAGTGACAGAAAGGGAGATGGTTATAGCGACGACATTGCCATGTTATGTATCAACAGGGTCTATTTCTTAATTTCTTTGGTGTATTATTTTATTCTGTGATGTGATTAACATGTTCGTGCAAACATTGATATTAATAAAGAGCACAGTGTGCTAAATATTTCTAATCTTGCAGACCTACGTGCTTCTTCTACATTCATAACTTCAAAATCTTCAACAATGAAAATAGGTGGATACTTACAATCAGTAAAAATCCTAATTTAAATTAATACACCATAACTTAGATAATACATATTAATATATAGCTTGTTGTGATTCTCTAAAGCGTTAACTCCTTGAAGATCAAAGAGACTGTTTTCCTTTTAAGTTTCGAATTTCTGTAGATGGTGATAACCATTTACTTTCCTGTAATTTTATATGGATCAAAGACTTGCTTGCAAAGACTTGTTTATTAGGATAAAAACATTTTCGGAAATAACTTTTGTAACTAATAAAATTCAAATATTGTTTAGTCATTAGTTAGACGATAAGTGTTTCAAAATCGGTGCATTGGTTTGTTCGCGAATCAAAATAGTTACTAAACTTGCCGTTAGATGGCAGTTGACAATATTTTTGTTCGTTATTGTAGCTGAGGCGTTTGTTACGTGATTATGTAGGTATTTTATATACCATCTTCATAAAAATATATTAATAAAAAAAATATTTTATTACAATATAGTAATTATATCAAATAAAAATTTATCATCATTTGAATGTAAATTTGAACTTACTTTTCATCGGTTTCCGTGGTGTAGCGGTTATCACATCTGCCTAACACGCAGAAGGTCCCCGGTTCGATCCCGGGCGGAAACAATTGTTTTACTTCTTGCAAATTCTCCTAATGAAATTTTCTTTTCCATTAAAAAAAACATTTCATTCACCCAAAATATACTTTTTGTACAGTGTCTAAAAATTTAAAAAGTTTTTTAATGTAGTTATAATTAAATTAAAATTTAGAATCGAATAACGTTATCTGAGAATGATGAAAAATCATTTTTTCTACTTAATAGGGAGTTTGCGATGTTATTCTATCTAAAGACCAATGTTTCGAAAACCCTGTGCCACTTTATAAGCTACAGTGCAAATATAAACACTCCTCATGTTCTGATATGCAGCGGGAAACCTTTAACGTAATTATCTTAACTGAAGCCTTTAGATAACATAGGTATGAAATTTTTTATATATTTAATGAATTATATCTTTGTAAGTACGCCCTCGCATGAGATGTTATAAAAGATATACGTTTAAGTATCAATGTATCTTCATTTTCAGCTATGTATTATTGTTTGATCCATTATAACACAAGGTATTGCCACAAAAATTTCTATAATATCACATTTACATCATTACACGTCTGTAAGTATAAAGATAATTGACACTCGGTGCTCTCTGCCTACTCCGTAAGGAACCTTGTGTGATGGTGTAGTAATAAAAGAATATTGTTTTTGCTGCTAGAACTGTTTAGGGTGTGTAGCAGAGACGTTAGGAACTTTCGCCTCCGATTCTAAAACGAAAGCACAACAACAAAACAGCAAAAGATTGAAAATAGAGATGTAGAAAAGTACAGAAGGTGAAGAAAAGAAATAGTACTGTCACGCGTGTGGAGATTGTAGAATGGAAGACATGAGGCAATGTAGCGAATGTCAAAACTGGTATCACGAGGAGTGTATTCTTTTCATTAAAAAGGATCTCATATTTTTATGCTCAGATTGTGATTAAAATATCCAAATTATGTATTATCCTTTTTAGTTTGTAAGCTTGTTTCCGAATTTAAGTTATTATTTTCTTATATTTTCGTTTTTTAATCTTTGAAATCATTGATTTTAAATATTCCTGACTACAAAACTGACTATG
>DWEH01000948.1:0-10250 GCA_018245815.1 Apyrrothrix aesculapus
ATAGTACTCGACCCGGGATTTGAACCCAGGACCTCTCGATCGGCAGTCGCGCTTGCAACCAACACGACCAAGAGGCACTTCAATGGGAGGCTAAAAGTATAGTGACTCACCTGAGTGACGAGGGTTCAAGGCATGTATTGAGGGGTTGATGATATGTTGACCTTGCGGCGGTGCGGCGCGCAGGTGACCCGCGAGTACCTGCGCTCCATCCGGCAGGGCGAGCTGTGCCTGCCGGACGGGCCGCTGCTGCTCAACCCCACGTCGCTGCTGCGCGCCTTCCACCGCGAGCTCATCGAGAAGAAGCCCGAGGAGTTCAAGATCCAGTGCCTCGCCGACATCAAGGCGCTCTTCCCGCACGGCTCCAACCCCTTCTACGCGGGCTACGGCAACAGGGTCAACGTGAGTCGTCATTGTCATTGTCGGGGTTCCGTGAATGGCTGTGTAAAATAAAAGCCAATTATTTAAATCATCATCATCCCATAGGCCACGTGGGTTTTGGATTCATTGTGTTTAGGAATTATTTAAAGAATACTGTATCTCATTATCACTTCAAAATTAAATGATATATTAAATGCATGAATAGCGTGAGGTATTTATGACGGAAAGCGAACTGAATATTTTTTCTGCGTAATTAATAAATGCATGATGATGCTGACGGTAGCCCCTGTGAGGTCGTATCTCACATACAAAATTATACTTTACTGATTTATAAAATTATACTTAATTAATCGAGGGTAGTGAAAAGCAACCACTGACTGATTTTGTTAATTCTAATCACGAGCAACGCTCCTTTTCAATTGTTCCCTTTATCCCTTTGTTGCTATCCGCAATCATGAGATCACCAGTCGCCATTTTTAATTGATATCTCTTTAACATAAATAGTTGTTTTAAGAATCCCACAGAAAAAACAATAATAGACAATAACTTAAAGCACTATGAATGAATCACATCCATGGTTTAATTAATTAATTTACATAGCGTGTTATTTATCAAATGGTTATGTTTAATTCGTTTGTATTTAATATATAGCTAAATGGTTTTCAATCCGCACATAGCACTTGTCATTCTGAGATAGACTAAAGATCCATGTCCAACAGTGGAACGATAAAAGGGTTGATGGGGATGGGGACGGGGATGGTGATGAGGATATGAAGGTGATGATGATAAATTATCGATTGTTGCAGGACGTGTGTGCGTACCAGGCTGTGGGCATTCCCATCGTGAGAATATTCACCATCAACTACAAGGGCGAGCTGAAGCATGAACTGACGCAGACATTCCAATCGACGTAAGTACATCGCGAACGTTTATCATAAAAAAACAAGGCGGGTATAGATATTATTTTTCCACGCCATACCCGTGGCGCCTCACCTCCACACACGCTGAGAAAAAACTAACGCCACGTCACATGGAGTATCACAGATTATATATTATTATATTTTCATTTCAGTTACCACGTGCAAAGTGACATGGTCGATGATTTGTTCCCGCCACTGAATAGTGATGACGTTTTTAAAATTTAACGCGAAATATAGATGTTTTAGAGTGTTTTATCGATATATTTGTGGAAGTAGGCGAGCGCACGACGTCCACGGTAAGCCGTATGGCATGAATATCAGGGCTTGTCACGTTTCAGAGCGCGTCCCCTTCAGCCATTTGCAAAATACATATCGCTATTCGGTAACTCGTCACGCATCTGGATTATTATTATTATTACTGATTAATAATAACGTTCAGTAATCGTCGACATGTCATCTGTCTCGTTTCTATTTTTTTTTAATTACACACTTCCTGTTCGCTTTTTAGGCCAAGTGTTTCGTGACCTCGGTTTATAACTGTCACTGTGACAGTTTACATTTTTTTTTCTGTTCTGTATGATTATTTTGGTACAGTATTTAATTGTTTTTCGTTATTTACAAGAAACAACTTGGACTAAAATGTATGATGATAATATTATATTTAATATGATTATTATTTGTGTGTACGTCTTTGATGCGAGCGATTATCTACGAAGCACAACAATTTTCATATTTATAACATTGGTTTCGGTATCATATTTAATATATGCATTATATAATATACATATGTGTTGGATTGGGCTAAATTAAAATTCTTGTCTGTTCTGTCCTCCTAAAAACTGCATTTACATAATTAATTCTATGTCTCATCGTTCGTTTTATTAAAGTGTTTATTATTTTTGTTAATATAATAACATAACAGGATTGTAAGAATGTGAAAGTATCATATAATAATTTCGTGAAATGTGCTTTAAGGATTGAATTTTCAGTACTTTAATAACATTTCAAGCCGTCAATGTGTTATGCAAAATCTATGATTTACGCCATGGGAATGCTATCGATTCAAACATATTATTCATAACAAGTTCTACAATGTGCTTTGTCCCTATTATACAATAACACCTGAGTTAACTTGACTCAGGTGGTTCATTGACATGACCAAAAATATGTCAAACATATTTTTAATTTAGAGGTTGGGAAAAATATTTTTCATTTTCGACTAATACTTAAGACTTCGGCGCATACAGCCTTGATTGGACAGAGGCGCACTGAGTCTGTAGATTTGAACCCTTCATACTCAATTATAAAAAAAACAACGGAATTATGACCAAAACGTATAAGTTTCGATGTTTAATTATCGTAATCATTGCCGATTTCCAGCCATTTGAAATTATAATATCGATGTATCGTTCTGTGTCTCACTGTCACTGTCTTTTCGCTCGGTAAGACAGGATCAAATCTAGACAAATGAACTACTGTGTGCTAGTTTTTTGTCCCAAACATGACTTCGCTACTACATTTCGATTGAATTGAATAGGAATTACAAATACATAACCTATACCATATATGTGATCATAAACATCGCGTTCCTTACCGACCAACACTGGTGCGCTGGTCATCACGGTCAATCGCGGAGGGTCACAGTGAGGGTTCGTGCCGCAGGTACTCGCACATGTCGGTGCTGGTGGACCAGGTGTTCCCGCCGGCGCAGTGCGAGCCCAGCGACGAGTTCTCGCAGAGCGTGTACTGGCGCGAGCCGCTGCCGCCGCTGGCGCTGCCGCCCGCCGCGCGAGCCGCGCCGCACTAGCCGCGCCGCACGAGCCGCACCACTGCACCTCCGCGGTTAACGTCGTCGCGGTCCACGTCAGTGACACAACGCCCTGTAACGTGACTCACTTCAGCTAAGGGAAAATAAATAGTTACGGACTTAGTTTGCGATAAGTAGCGGTGTTTTTTGTGTCTCGCTCTGTCATAAGGCTATGTAGGTTCAGGCACGAGCTTGCGATTGCTTGAAAAGTACGTTAAACTGTTAAATTCCATACGTGTTCGGGAACGACTTCTCCACGCTCATAATGTTGCGCATGTTGCACTCATATTACCATAAACAATTATTCAGTTCGTGCTTTACAATTGTACACTTTCCGTGTCTATGCCTTCATTATTGTGCCGTAAACGACAGACGCTGTACGTGTAAATTTGCGCCGAAACTGAGTTAGTTTCGCTTTAAAAAGCGTTATGCAATGACATTAATGTTAAATTTTTTACTTGTAACTTTTTTTCCTAATTGTTTAAAACGTTCTTAGAATTGGTGTATTGATTTGAGGTTATAATATTTATGTCTGATAGATATTATGTAGGAACATAACTTTACAAGGCGCCTCAGGCCACGGTCTCGTATACATTTTTCATAATTGCCATCCGTCATGTTTACCTAACGCATTTTTAGAACAGTAATTATTTAGCCGTTATAATAATAAATCTGTTTGATCTTGGAATTAATCTCACATTTCGTTTTTATTTTCCTCTTGAACTAAATTACCGCAGACTGTTTTTTTTAATGAAATACTCACCGCTGATGGCAACATTCTGTAAACTTGTCAAACTGACATAATATACTCAATATGGGCATACAAAGAGACCTTGTTTAAAAAGTTTAGGTGCTAAGCCAGTACGTTATGCAATGTAGGATTAATGTAGTTATTTAGTTTACCATATATTTGTTACTACCCGATAGTGTTACCCGTTTAATGTCTTTAGTGTGACGACGGTACGTTGGAAATTTATGATTGTATTGTACCTCATTTAATTTGTATAAGCAATAAATTGTGTTAAGAGTTGTTCGATCCACACGTTTCTATTTATCATTGAATCGTATGTAAATTTTTCAAAAAAATTTCAAAATCCAAAATATTAATCATTAACGCCAACAGTCACTAACGATAACTGACCAATGATGTTTGTACCAGTGACAAATGACATGTCATTTATATGATACATACTGTGATAGAACAGTGATCTCATTCTCACCTCTATATCACACTAAACTTATCGTGACATGATATATTCATTTCAGTTAGTTTAGAATACAACAAAGTTCATGGCATATAGAGCTGTTAATTATCTTGATCCTTGATTATCTCCTGATCTTGATCCTTGTACAAATGTTTGGATAAAATTAAAGATCAAACTTATGCTAATGATCCCTTCACTAATTTTTAATTTATCACGTCCTCCGCAGACTCAATTCCATAGTTGCAATAATGTAAACATTAAGGGTATAATATTATGTTGATCGGGTGAACTGTGATGTCGTCTGACGATGAAGCGATGCTTTACATATGTACTGTGATTACTTACTTGTATGTACACTTAAGTTGAATTTGTGTCTGGCGCATGGGGCCGCCGGAAGGGGCCGCTGACTGCGCGTGCATGTGATTTTGCATTTTATTTTAGTTGACTAGCACATGAGAAGTTTAACGCCCATCGATCAAGTTTGATTCTTATTGTCAAAATGAAGTAAAAGGAATGTACATGAAGAAACATAACATGTATTGGTACGCTGGGATGAACACATGTATGACCAGCTGTTTGCTAATAGGTAGGTTTAATTTATATTGTTGTAATACATTTTTCGGTAGACATTTCAATGATTATTGTTAGTATTTATTTATTGTGTACCAATTTGATTGTCATTACCGTGTATGATTTGTCTAGATGTCTATTTTTGTAAATTTTATTAAAAAGTAATTGGTCCTATGTTTAATTTTAAAATGTATCATTTACCGTATCATCTTTGAGCTACAGGTAGGCTTTTTAATTTAAATATATTTTTGTTGAAATTGCAAGTCTTTTGTTTTTTTAATTCGCAATAAGTATACTGTTAATTATATTTCTCTCACAATATTTTATATATTAGCTTGATATTAAACAGTTTTATCTAGTTTGATGTTACATATAATTTGAAAGGTCTATAAGTAATTATTTAACAACCCTAACATATTCTTAAAGGGTGAATTTTAAAGTGGACTATTGGGAATTGTATATTCTGACCTAAAAAATAAAAATCATGTTGCTGGTCAGTGAGTACTTTTATTGCTCACTGTGAACCAACTACACAGCATAATGCTATACAAAGAGTAAGAAATGAAATTACCATGGAAACTGACAAGGGTTTATTAAAATTATTATAAATAAAAATATTACTTTAGATTAAGTAAAATGAAAACTCTTAAGTTTCATCATCTTCATCCATTGCACCGTCGTCTTCCACTGCTTCATTGTTGGTGCTATCATCCTCTTCCCCATCACTTGGCACATCAATATCTTTATGAAATCCTTTACCTTTTGTCCAGTGGCATTTTATTACAACTTTGAATTCAGCTAACTGCATACCCAACAATTTTAATATACTCGCTTGTTCTGGTGTCAAAGTGGCACCTTTCTTGCAGACCTAGAAAATTTAACATTATAATTTTTTAAATTATATGCTCATCAGTGAGCTGATATAACCTCAGCAAGGTAATAAACAGGAGCATTATGAAACTTCAAGTTAAATGTTGGCAAATTATAATCCTTACATGAAATGTAGAATAGCTTACAATTTTATCAAATTAGTCATTGAAGATTAAATATCATCCAGTACAGTAGTGATCTTGCATGAAAATCTAAAATGTATGGAACCTAAGTAACATCACGCCTGTTATCCCCGAAGAGGTAGGCACAGGAGTGTAGTACACTACCAAGTATCACTAGTTACCTTTACATCCATCCATGGAATAGAAGGTGAGCCTATTGTCAAACATCATATACAAAGCCAGACTAAGCCACTACTAAAAATTTCAATTAGTAATTCTGTAATCTACACATCTTAAAAGTCTATGAAGTTCTCTTTAGTTGTGTGAAGTCTGTCAACATTCATTTGGCCTAACACTAGCAAAGCACCCTTCTCATTTTAAGAGAACACTTTCGTCCAATATTGGAACAAAATGTAATACAACATGTTATGATTTTTTTGTTAACAAACACAGGGTTGATAAAATATGAAGAAAAAAATATTTATAAAAAATTATTACCTGATATTCTTTTATCAAATGTATAACACCCCTTTCAAGAGATGTGGGCAGTCCAAGTCGCCTCAAATGTGGTTCTATTGTGTGTGAGAAGTCTTTGAGTGGACCTTGAGGTAATATTACATCTTTTGTAGCTACGAATCCTGCTCTAGCATATTCTGGTTCTTGGAAGTCCTCAAACCACTTCAATACATCAATCACATCCCTATTAGTCATTAATAACCCACATTGCCCTTTGAGTCTTTTTGAAATCTGAAAAACAAAATAATTCTTATCAAAAAATAAATATTCAGAACTCTATCAATGAAGGTACAAACTTTAGATATACGTAAACGTAACATCACACCTGTAATCCCTGAAGAGGTAGGCAGAGGAGTGTAGTACACTCACACGTTTCACCAGTTACGTTTATGTCCCAATATGGAATAGATGGTGAGTCTTTTGCCATACACCGGGCATAAGTCCAGACTCCAAGCCACTACTGGAAATTCTAATTTTTAGAAAAATCCAATAGTACTCGACCCGTGATTTGAACACAGGACCTCTGGGTCGGCAGTCGCGCTTGCAACCAACACGACCAACGAGGCAGTCTTAGCAACTTTAGATATATTGAATTCAAATCCAACTGAAATATATATGGTTTCAAATGTGCCAGTGAATATTAATACAAGTAACATGAATTCAGATGATGATAATAAGATATGTCTGGACATATGAGAACTGGACACAGTTCTCAATTTATAAAAAATATGTGAGTAAATATAAATATTAATAGATTTAAGAAGTTCAAATGCTGAAAACTTTCACCGGAAACTAATTATTGTTTAGTTTTCTTTGCACTTGGCATTATGTTTTATATATTATACTCCAAGGGTTGACTGGTGGTGTATGCCACTAGTCATTAAGTTCGCCCTTTGTATTACCTATTATGGTCTGTAATAACCAATAAATAATAAAGTTTGAAATCTATTCCACCACACATATATACTGATATAAGTTATGACCAACCGGTATGTAGGATATTTTTAATTGTCACTTGGGTTTCCTACAAAGTTAAACAATTTTTACATACAAATCCTCATGCCAGATCCCTTACAGGGAAGGCAGAGAGGATGGAGTGCCAAATATCTCTATCCTTACAGACCTGCCATGCTTCTTCCACATTAAACAATTTTTACCTAAGTATCAATACTGTGTGCCTCTGCCTACCCCATAAAGGGACCTGGTGTGATATGATAACAATAAATACCTGGACCAGCTGCTTAACATTCCGCACATTAAATTATTAATATTATCTCCTGCAAAGCATGGAAGCACTTATGGAAGTACGGCACTAGCAGCCACCACGGGGGTGCTAACTACATCCAGGTTTGTTCAAGTACAGATTCTTTGCAATGTAAAATAATGTTAACACACATTACAGATTTTTAGAATCCAGCATGAACATGACAGACCTCGAGGCAGCTGTATGCAGCTTTGTTTTATTAGAATTTGCTTGTACAGAACTCTACTACAAAAAAAAATCTTACATTCTCCAATGTAGCAAAGGCCAAAATGGGACCGTCATAAACACATAACATATCATCACACATGTATGTCCCTGATGGGGCAGGCAGAGGAGTGTATCACTCCCATATTTTACCTATTATGTTATATAACCCACAGAATAGAATTTGAGCCTATTGCAATACCAGGGCACAAATGTAGATTTCAAGCTCCTACTAGGAATTTCTAGTTGAAAAAACCCAATAATACATTATATTCATAATTATATGCAGCAATAGTAATCGTTGATAACAGAGATATGAAAACGAACTAAACATCATACCATGTTCAACTGGTCTTCCACTTCGTCACTCTTACTCCTGCCCAATGCGATTGCCATAACTTTATTTTTCCCAAAGAAAAACCTCGAATCTTTCCATTCATGGCGAAGGTCTTTCAATTTTGCATTTCGCATGTTATCGACGGTAAAAAGAAATAAGTGTTCATATTTAGTTAAAGAATTTCGTATCTCTTCAATAGTTTTCTGCTTCAAGAGAAGGCCCTTTTTATTTGTTTTAGTTAGTGAAACTGGAAGAATGTAAAATTAATTAACAACTTTAGTTTTTAATAAACAAAGTAAATTTACTCAACGAGGTTATGTTACATATAGTACGCACCTTTCTTATCTCTTTTTGATTTAGGCATTTTTAATAATTTTATTCAAACACATCAAATTGTACAATGTTAAAAAATATTATTTGCTTAAGTAGATCAGAAAGTAACAATTCTTCAATTCACGTGCTAAAAACTTGCACACGACTTTTTGCTTCTATTACTAATTGTACGAACTGTCATTGTTATGTTATATGTCACATGATATTACGATGTCATAAATTATACTTTTTTAAAACATACGCTGAGATTTCTTTTATAAACAGCCATAAATATTTAAATGTGCTTAACTTAGGTTTGCTTACATTTAAAAAAAAATTGTCTAAATACCTAATTCTTATCTTACCTATTTAGTTTTAAAAATGTAATTTGACAAATAACCTCTCAAGGCTTTAATATTCGTTTTAAAATGTTGTAATGATCGAAGTGATGTCATTTATGTGACGTTATAAATAAAATGTCAGTAATTTTATATTTCTATTCTTGTAACATTTAATATTCAACCATCAGAAATATTAATTTATCAAGAAATGCTATACTTATAACCCATCTTCATAACAGGACTACGTTACATATATATCTACTGTGAACTCAATAAGATTATTATAATATTTGGATCTGAAGGATGTGAATAGCGATAGAATAAATAGGTATATTAAAAGTGAGCATCTTGGTCCCAAAGAGTAGTTACAAATCAGTGTTGAACTTTGAATTAGACGAATTGTAACTATTATTATACTGACTCTTTCTAACATACTTAATATGAATGAACGTAACATCACGTTAATTCATATTAACTCTGAAAATGATATGAATTAAATTAATTATAAGTAAAGTAAAACAAATACTACGTATTATACTTATTTACAACGAATACTAAGTGAAAAAACTGAGGTTAACAATTTATTCTTATCATACAGTCTTGGCTAAAGCTGATTGCAGATAACTATTTGCTAATGCTGCCAGTTTGGTTCCTTAATAAAAAAAATATTTTGTATTTTCACACTATATATCTATTTTTAGTGTATATACGTATAACTATGGTATTTAGTATTATAAATGGGGTACATAAAAGTAACACTCAATTTTAAACGGAAGCGTTAAAAAGCTAAAATAAAACTGGTGCGAACTGCCTGCAATGACATTTATTATTAAATATAATTTGATTATTCATTAAAGAACATTATCCCATATTACGGTATTTTATGATTTAATGAAAAGACAGGAGAAACTCTATTTGCAAGATAATTTCAAATGTGCCCGCGTACAGCGTCATTTTCCGGTGACATTTGAATATATTGGAAGTGAACTGCTAGTTCATTTGTTGTCTTTATTAAGTCTTATACGTTAGAAAAGGTACGAGATAGAGATTAATAGACGAATACATTGCAACACTAAAATTCCATACTTCCTCTGTAAGCATTTCAAGATGGTGGACATATTGTGAGAACCCTGTTCCGTTTTTTGTTTCCCCTCTGGCCCCGCAGCCGTCAGTGTAGTGTATCGTTCACCGCAAGATAAAAATTGATATTGTGTTGCAATTTGCTGGCTAAATTACTATATTACCCTTCTAACAAGTAAGTGCTTTAAATTAATCGAGTGGAATATCTTTTGTGATTTTATGAGTGCCAATATTTGAAAATTGTACCAACATACAATTGTGACTGTGACGCATATAAGGAGTGTCCCTTGCAGCAGCCATTTTGACCGAGCCGGCGACACGATC